>SSNR01000054.1:955264-977764 GCA_006937965.1 Callopanchax toddi | reverse complement strand
CTGACTGTTAAATCATTTCGGGTCATAAGAGAACTTATCCAAAGTACCATGATGGTCACATACATTCATGTTCGTCTTTATAATATTCATGATATGAAACCTGTTGATGGTTTCTTCTGTGCTAAGGTCACTGATGGCGTTTCCTCTGGTTCAGCTCTGGACAGGTTTGTGTCGTAGCTCTGTGGCCGGGCGGCCTGGCTGCCCCTTCGCCTCCAGATGAATGAAGAGCCCTCCGGGACAGAGAGACGCAGCTGATACAGGTCACCACCACTCACATACAGTTTTAGTTTTGTCTTTTTAAAATATTTCTCCATCAGCAGTAGGTCGTGTTACGAGACAGGGTCTGTCAGCTGGTTATAAGAGTCCTAACAGTCAGGGGTCTAACTCAAAGTTTGATCCGCTCCAGAAAGAGTTAGTAAATCATCTATAAAGGACTGTCTGCTTCAGTTAACCTGACCTGGTTTGGATTTTAAAAAACCCAGCACTGGACCTGGTTTCAGTGGAAAACCCCACCTTGTTGTTCTGGCTCTGCAGGAAGTTCTCGTTCACCTGGCGTTTAGCTAAAGTGTTCATTTATCTTCTCAGGGCATGCAGGTGTTTCTGCAAATATGATGAAGAAAAAGAACCCACACAAGTGAGTGTATGGATTTATTTACTGTCTAGAGGAGAAGATAGAGGTGGATGAAACTCCGGTTACTGACCACCGTTTGTGTTTCTCCGTAGAAAGCATAAGAGCAGTCTGGGTCCCACCGCCAAAGTTCTGCCGCAGACTCGACGCAACATCGTCGGCTGCAGGATCCAGCACATCTGGAAGGAGGGCAGCGGACATGTGGTGTGGAAAGGAACGGTTCTGGACCAGGTAGTCCGTCACTGAAGATCTCCTCTGCTGCTGTGGAGTTAGAGCAGCTTCAGCTCGTTACACTGAGACGTTCTGAACTGGGTTTAGTTTCAGGTGAACAGGTTGTTACACACAGTCTCCTGGTTTGGTGGACTGACTGGATCTGTTCCAGCCAGCTGACACCACTACCCATAATGCACTGGGATTCAAAAAATGGTGTGCTAAGGCGCTGTCTAAACACCATAATAAAAAAAATAGCTGTAACACCCTCACTGCACCACCAGAGGGCAATATTATTTATAATGACATATCAAAATTTTGTTGTTTTGCAGTTCTCCAACCCTCAGTAGACTAAACCAGCATCGTCTTTTTAACTGAAGGAAACTTGTGACTGGAGACTAAAAGGTTCTGTTTGGTCCACCAGGTCCCCGTGAACCCGTCGCTCTACCTGATCAAGTACGATGGATTCGACTGCGTTTACGGTCTGGAGCTTCATAAAGACGAGAGGGTTCAGGGGCTGGAGGTTCTGCCGGACAGACTCGGTAAGACTGACCTGGGATCAGAACGCAAAGGTGCTGCGTCAGTCAATAAAACCTAGTAAAACTCCAGAACATTATGGTAAAACTTTATAAAACCTAGTAAAACTCCAGAACATTATGGTAAAACTTTATAAAACCTAGTAAAACTCCAGAACATTATGGTAAAACTTTATAAAACCTAGTAAAACTCCAGAACATTATGGTAAAACTTTATAAAACCTAGTAAAACTCCAGAACATTATGGTAAAACTTTATAAAACCTTGTAAAACTCCAGAACATTATGGTAAAACTTTATAAAACCTAGTAAAACTCTAGAAAATTATGGTAAAACTTTATAAAACCTAGTAAAACTCCAGAACATTATGGTAAAACTTTATAAAACCTAGTAAAACTCCAGAACATTATGGTAAAACTTTATAAAACCAAGTAAAACTCCAGAACATTATGGTAAAACTTTATAAAACCAAGTAAAACTCCAGAACATTATGGTAAAACTTTATAAAACCTAGTAAAACTCCAGAACATTATGGTAAAACTTTATAAAACCTAGTAAAACTCTAGAACATTATGGTAAAACTTTATAAAACCTAGTAAAACTCCAGAACATTATGGTAAAACTTTATAAAACCTAGTAAAACTCCAGAACATTATGGTAAAACTTTATAAAACCTAGTAAAACTCCAGAACATTATGGTAAAACTTTATAAAACCCTATGAGAATAGTACAGCAGGTCATAAAGAACTTTAACTAAACGTCAGCTCTGATTGGCTCAGAGCAAACGCTGAAGATGAAGAAAGGAAAATGGTGAAATAAAACTAACATCACTTTTATTCATATTTAAAATAACATCAAACAAAATGCAGTGACAGATAATTATTTTATGGTTTTTAAATCTATTTTTATTTAAATTATTTTACAGATGTTTCCTGATGTGTTCCAGACTACTCTTGAGCCACACTCAGAATAAATACATACTTTTATTTTTAAAATAACTTTATACTTTTGTCTTTTTTTGTACAGCTTTTTCCTTTTCCAGATGAATATCTCCATCCTGTCATATCATATCATACAGCCTCCTGTCCTGACTGAAGACATTAGTTTGTAGACTCGGACTGGATTTGAGTGTTTTCCCTATTTTTTGACTGTATTTGTTTGTTTTGCAGCCAAGTCTCGCCTGACAGACGTCAGCCTCGCCGACGCCATGATCGGTAAAGCTGTGGAGCACATGTTTGAGACGGAGGAGGGTCCGAAGGAGGAGTGGCGGGGGATGGTTCTGGCCCGAGCTCCCATCATGACCACCTGGTTCTACATCACCTACGAGAAGGACCCGGTCCTGTACATGTACCAGCTGCTGGACGACTATAAGGAGGGAGACCTCCGCATCATGCCCGACTCCAGTGAGTGCAGTTCTGATTAAACCCGTCGGGTCTTCGGTCCGTTTTGTCCTGACGGTTCTCGTTGCTGCCTGCAGACGACGGCGTCCCGGCGGAGCGCGAGCCCGGCGAGGTGGTGGACAGCCTGGTGGGGAAACAGGTGGAGTACGCTAAAGAGGACGGAGGCAAACGAACAGGCATGGTCATCCACCAGGTGGAGGCCAAACCATCCGTCTACTTCATCAAGTTCGACGACGACTTCCTCATTTACGTGTACGACCTGGTCAAAACCTCCTAAAGACTCTACGGATGTCCCCCTCCCTCCACATGACGGACAGCTCGTGTTGAAGCGTTTAACCCAGCAGGAGCTCCTCAGAAAATCAGACAAAACGAAAGAGTTTCAGAGAGGAAAGGAGGAGGACCAAGGTTTCCCCGGGAATTTTTATGGCCACCTTTAAGTCTTTAAATCTAGATAAAAAAAATTAATTCATAAATAATATATTAGTTTCCTGGCCGAAACAAAAGTCTCTGAAAATTGTTTCCAGTGCGTTTAAAAAAAGAATTTCTAAAAGAGGCTTTAAATCAGATTTTCTAATATAATAAATAATCAGGATTTAACGGATTGACTTCTAAAAACGATCAGTGAGACGACTAGAAAACATTTTTCAGATTATTTTTATTTTTTTGTGTTTTTTCCCAACTTGAAACCCGACCACCGAATCCCAGTGAAGAAATGTAGCCCGGATCCGGAAGGAGCCGGATCCGGAAGAATTCTCCGACTGGAACTCGATCACGATGATGACGGAGCTCTTTGGACTCGTTAGGACATGAAAACGTCTTCATCCAGCCAGAACTGGCACCAGACCCATTTCTGCCAAACAAATTCACAAAAGGGGTGAAAGTAATAGGATATAACAGTAAATCAGTATTATTATATTTGGTAAGCAGTTTAAAATGTATCGCCAGAAAAGAGGCACTGGTTTTAGTTTAATATAAAGTTAAATTAGTTTTTATTATAAGTTAAACTGTTAAATTCCTCCCTAAATGATTAAGTTTACTAGTAAAAACAGACCTTTGTGTAACAGTCCGAACTGTAAAATCAGAGTTTCATTTTCTAGAAGTTTAGAAACACAAACCTGACATGTTCCACTTTTCTCTGAACTTCTGGTTGTTGTGCAGCTCAGAAGGATTCGGGTGTTTCCGTCACACAACGTGCTTCTTTCACACAAAGCAACAAAACTCACGTCTGCAGGTAAAAACTGTGAATAAAAACGTGGTCTTTTTTATGTATGTGGCTTTTCTCATTGCCAAACATTGACGCTGTTTGACGTTAAGGACGATCGGACGGCGTTTTCATGCGATTTCACTAAAGCCTTTAAAGTAACTCGTGTTGTCCTTTTTTTTAAGTCATCGAAGGCGTGACGGTGGAAAGAGAGAGACTGAACTCGCCCTTTTTGGCTTTTTATTTTAAGTCGTTTGAGGATGAACTGACTGAGGATGAAACTACGTGAAAAACACGACTTCTTAAATCTGAAGTTTCGTCTGGACTTCTTAAAACTCCTCCACATCCAGATCACACGTGGACACCGTATGGATGAAGCCATCGTGGAGTTTCATTTTGTTTTTCTTTGGATTTATTCCAGACTGAAGGTTTTCCATCAACTTGTGTTCTGTACTGATTGGAATGTTAGTTCATTTATTGACTCAATCAAAAATACTTTATTAATAATCCCAGAGGTAAAATTAGAAGTTTAATTAATTATTTAAGTTTATTCAAAAAGTCGTTGCAGCTGATCCACCTCCTCCTCTCTCTCCTCTTTGCTCCTGCTCTACATCCATGACTCCTCCTCTTTAACTCGGCTGGGATTTTATATCACAGTTTGGGTTTTTGAGGTTTTGTGATGTCGATTAGCTGCTTCCTCTTGTAAACAAGTCTCTCGTTGCTATGGTTACACATCACAAGCGACCAAAAAGTTAAAAATATGCTTCAAAAATCCTCCAAACAGCACCAGCTTTAAAACAGAACGACTAAATCACTCAATAAACGACGTGTTTAATCAAAACAAAAATCACTGACACGGGCGGCCATGTTGTTCAGGGACTGGTAGCTCATGTTTGTCATCTTGTTGTCCTGTTGGTAGAGAAGTCCTCATTAGGATTCATTCAACTGAAGCTTCATTTTCTGCACTGCAAAAACTGATTTCTAAGAAAGTAAAATCGCCTTGTTTTTAGACATTTTGACTTATTTTTGTCTAAAAAGAAACTATATTCTTACAACCCTACTTGAAATAGGCCAAATCTTCTTAAATATGGTCACATTTTCAAGATTTGACAAAAATAATACAAAAATAAGTCAAAATGTCTAAAAACAAGGCTGTTTTTACTTTCTTAGAAATCAGTTTTTGCAGTGTGTCAGATAGCAGCCACAAAATACAAACTATAAGTACTTTATAGTATAGTAGGTCCTTATATTTACATAATGCTTCGTTCTACCTGGGTTAGAAAACATTTGACCATCCTTGTAATTAGATTTTATTAATATAATTTAAACCTTTTTGCTCCTTTTATAATCGTTAAAAGAAACATGTATTTGTTTACAGAGGTGTGAAAACGTGTTTTGTATGTTTGTCACCTTTAAATGTTTCAGATCATCTAATAAATAAATATTAGACAAAGATACACAAGTATAAACACAAAATGCACTTTCTAAATGAAGACGTTTATTATTGGGTGTGATGAAGGGATTCCCACCTTTACAGAATTGTTCTAGTTCAGCCACATCGAGGGGGGGGGGCTTCCAGCATTTTTAAGGTCCTGCCTCAGCATCTCCATCAGACTCAGGTCAGGACTTGGACTAGGACACTCCAAAGTCTCTCTAGTTTTTCTGAAGCCGTTCAGAGGTGGACCTGCTTCAGCTGGAGGTTGTCATGTTCTCCTTCAGGATGTTCTGGTAGACAGCAGAATCCGTGGTTCCGTTTACCACAGCAGGTCTTCCAGGTCCTGAGGGAGCAGAACAGGCCATCACGCTACCACCTGTGGTTTTCCTGAAACGCTGTTACTTTTACTCCAGATGTAGCAGGACACACTTTCCAAAACTTTGATCTTGTTGGTCCACAGAGTTGATAAAGTTCCTCAGACATGAAGCTAAATGTCTTCTAGAAGCCAAAGAAGTCCAGTTGCCTCCATCTGAACCTACCAGTCCACAGAGACACGTTTTTTAATGTCTTGGGGATGATCCGAGGTTTTCTGGCCAAATTGAGACGAGTTCTTTTTGCTCAGCAGTGGTTTTGGTCTTGGAGCTCTGCCATGCTGCCCCTTTTTGTCCAGTCTCCTCCTGGTGGAGTCGTGAACTCTGACCTTAACTGAGGCCAGTGTTGCAGGTCTTTGGATGTCATTCTGGGGTCTTCTGTGACCTTATGGACCAATCGTCGCTGAGGGTCATTTTGGTCAGTCTGCTGCTCCTGGGAATGTTCACCACTGTTCCACGTTTTCACCGTTTGTGAATAATGGTTCTCACTGTAGTTCTCTGGAGTCTTATGGATTTAGAAATGGCTTTAGAGCTTTTTTCAAACCAAGAGATCTCCATTACTTTGTTTCTCATTTGTTCCTTAAATTTCCTTGAATTGTGGCATGATGTCTGGCTTGTGAAGATCTTTTGATCTTCTCCACTTTGTCAGAGAGGTCCTATTTAAGTCATTTCCTGGTTGAGAACAGCTGTGGCCATAATCTGGCCTGGGTGTGGCTGGAGAAAATGAACTTTAATAATAAAACTTCTTCTTTTTGAAACTGTATATTGTTTACTTACATTGTTTACTACATTTATGTGTGACAAACATACAAAAAAAAAAGAAAATCAGGAAGGGGCAAGCGATTTTTCACACCACTGTAAACAATAACTTTTATTTTTTTCAAAAAAAGCTAATAAATGTACCAAGTGTTACATGAATTTTGAGGGTGGGGGTATGTATATACATGTATATATTTAAAAACATTTTTAAAAGATAAAATTGTATAAACTTGAGGATTATTCAGTTCAGTTAGCTTTACCTGAGTATCTCTAATAAAACATTAAAATATGTATTATATTCAATAAAACAAACTGCAAGCATTTTCTAAATAAAACTGAACTTTAGTGAGAATAACTCAAACATTTTTACAGTTTTTGCTAAAACATGCTAATAATTCTGTTTGGATGAACAGTTAAATCAGTAATATTGGTGATGAATAAATAGTTTTAGTTGTAAATACAGTCTGTGCTTCAATTGCAATTGAAAAAGAAAAGTTACGGCAGTAAAGAGTTCATTAAAGCGCTTCTGATTTTGTTTATATTGGCTAGCTATATGCTAACTCTCCTGCTGAGAACTAACATGATGAAACAAAAGGTAGTCGAGGTGTTTTCAGCCTTTTTGATATAAATTAACCACAAATGCTTTGAATTTATTGGGTCACAACGTCCCCTCAAACAACGTTCAACCATCAGTCAAACCAACACATCAAACATGATGCTAGCTAGCCTAGCTTAAAAGTTAGCTAAGTTTAAATTCAGCTTTACGCTGCTACATGGATTGGAGATTTTTATTATCACTTTTCTTTATGAAGTTAGACTAAAATACATTTGTTAACCATTTTTAGTGGAGAAGTGTTTTAATCATTTTGTTGCCTCGGTAACAGAAAAGAGTTGTGTGCGTAAAACCTTCAGTGTGTGTGTACTTCCTGTGGTGTACTTCGTTTCTGGGGCAGATTCTTACATCAGTTGTTATATAAAAAAAGAATCTTCTGGAGGTGTTCCAGTCTCGTGTATTTGTTTTTTATTAAAAATCTGATCATCTCAGCAGGAACTCGAGATTAAACAGGATGTGATGCTAACTCCGTTTAGCTTGTTTTGCTAACGAGAATAGACTATTGTGGCTAATGTTGGAATGAACTGGGCCTTCATCTTCCTGCCTTGTATTGTTTGTTTTTGTATGTTAAAATATGTATGTTAATAATTTTTATTGTTAATGGAAAAACGGACTTCTTGTGTTTTTGTCATTATTTAATAGTTTATAGTAAATCTCACATTAATTTAAACGTGAATGAGCTCTTAGACATGGCCGGATCTACAGGGTGGCAGTATACAGTGTAATCTCGTATATGGTGCCTCCCCATAAAAACTCTTGCCCCTCTTTTGCGACCCCATAAATATTTCTCTAGATCCACCACTGCTCTTAGACTAATTTTACGTTATAAAACCTAAATCTCTAGTCACTTGCAGGTGACTTGAAAATTTTTTTTAATGTGGATTTTGTTTATCTTACTAACAAATATAAATTATTGTCATATTTGTGGAGGAGCTTCAGTAAACTTTTCCATCAGTTCAGTCAGTTAAACATTATTAAATAGTTTTTTTTTTTTTTTTAAACAGAATTTGGTGGGTTCTTTGAGAAAAATTTATTTATTTGGAACTTTTAGTTTTTAAGTCAAATTTGGTGTTTTTAATGTTGAATTGATGGTTTCTTGAGTGAATCTGTGATAATGAATGAGGAATTTGGTCTTTATTCACGTAGAATTCTGTAGTTTTATTGAAGTGGATTTCTGTGTTTTTAATGGGGGGTGTTTTTATTTGTGGTACCTTACGTTGAGTTCAGTTGGGTTTTTTACTTTAAATTTGGTAATTTTTAAAAACTGGATTTCTGTGGAATTAGGTGTTTCTGTAGCGTGTTTTATTTGGTTCGTTTTCGTTTATTAGCTCCTCGCATGTGTTCATCTAACCAGGTCCCCGTTCAGTTTTCAAGCCTCCTGTTGTTCACCTGCTCACGGTTCTGCAACCTGTGGCTCTGGGGCCACTTGTGGCTCTTCAGCCCTTCCGAAGTGGCACCTTGTTATTTTGCTCAAGAGCGACTTGATCTTGAGTAATATTTATGTTAATGTAAGTAATGAGAAACTGTATTTGTAGCAGTTCTGAGGGATTTTTTAAAATTTTGCGTTAGTTCATCCATTAATTTCTTCTGCTTATTCAGGGTCAGATCAACATCTGGGCTGCAGAGATGATATTGGAGGAAAATAAAATGTCCAAATGGACAAAAATGTCCATAATGATGTATGAGGGCTAAAGACAAACTACATCCAGATGTTGTGTGATAAACAGTGGATGTTGGCTTTTTGCACTACATTAAATTTTTTATAATTTAAAACTTAAGTTTTATTCATTGGAGATTATGAAGCCAGTTAGTTTCTATTTGTCCCTGTGATGGACTGGAGACCTGTCCAGGCCCCGCCTCTCGCCCTGTGACCTCTGGAGATGGACACCAGCTCCCCATGATCCTTACTGGGTGAAGCAGTTCAGAACACGGTGGATGAATTTATTACATTTTTTAAATATTGTTCAACAAATTGCTCAAAAATAGTTTTTTTCTTTCAGCTGGAGGTTCTACTAAAACCAAACTCCAGGATTCTGAGCGTTCACTTTTCAGGTACCTGCTGCCACTGGTGAGTAAAATAAATGTATTGTTTTACTGGTTAAGGCATCACTTAAACATGAGAAAGACCAGTATGTCAAAAAAGATCAATCGTATGTTTTTCATGGCGGCCATCTTGAATTTTAGAAAATCATTAGGGAGGTCTTGGCACTCTGCCAGCTGCTTTCACGCCAAACCTCAGCACAAAAAGTTATAAATGCAAAAGATCACAAAATAAAACGGTACCAGGCTCACTGATGTTGCCATGGTAACCTTATCTGTGTGAGTGAGTGACACACACACGCTGATGTAACCCGACACCACACATGGAGACTGATGAATGCAGTCTTAGCCAATCAGAAAGCTGGATTCTCCCTCTTTCAGAGGAGAACTTGTGAACCGTCCAATGAGAGGCTCCAAACAGCTCAGCTGTTCAAAAACTTTAAGGTGGATTCAAAGAGTTCTTTTTGTGTGAGCGACAGGAAGGACGGGGGCGGACTCAGGTAAATGTTCAGTGTTTAGATTTCTGTGGGTCTTTTATGCTCTGAAGATAAGAAATGCTCAAATTTAACATTGAAGCCAATGGAGGCTGAAGGGGAACTCTCTGCCTTCTGGGGGGATTTTAGAGAAAACCATAAGTCCGATCAAAAAGAGAGACACGCTGCGTTAAAGACAACAAAAATGCCTACGAGTTGATGTGTATTATGTTTAGGCGGTCAAAACAGTAAAGGAGTAAGAAGAGTTTGTTTGCTAAAGTTTTAGGAATTTGAGACGTCTAATCAGCTGCAGCTGTGAGTCCAGGGAGAAAATCTGGACCTGGACTCAATATTCAAACTCAGATTTTATGGAGACGGTTAAAGCTATCTAAAAGCTGCCTCACTAGTCATAGACCCACATCTTCTGAGTTGTTTAAACTTTGAATATTGTTTCTAGGTCAAACAGTGTCGACACAGTGAGCTCTAAACAGCTTTCATAGAAATGTGTTCACCGTTGTTTTAAATTATGACTTTTTTGTGTGTTTTTTGTTTTGTGTTTTACGTTGGCACGGTAACAAAATGACACGAGCCGGTCGTTTTGATGTGTAATTTGTGTTGGTGAATTTAAAAATGTAACCCCCCCCAAAAAGTTCAGATATCAGGAAGTCAAACAACTCAATGTTTATCATTTATTCTACAGAAACCAGAACCAAAATGTAGAAACGATGAGTGGAGATCGAAGTTCCTCTGAATGAACTAACACTAACACTCGATGACGTTTCAACAACAACAAGCGCTCATGAAAATAAAACCCGAGTTCTAAACAGAATCCTGAGGGACGAACGGCTTTAATCCACAGCAAGAACACAAAATGTGTAAAAATAAATACCATGAAGTAACCAGTCATTCTGAAACATTAGCAGAGCCCAGATCTTCATCAGAAACAGGAAACCACAATGACAGAGACCTGATAGACATCTGCTCTGACCTTTCTTAGACTCATGAAAGCTGCAGGAGGAAAACCTCTGAGTATTTTAATTAGCTAAAGAGGTTCTGAAGTCCATCAAAACCCCAAATCCACTTATTTATGAAAGAGTGATGGTTTAGTCAGACCTGAACTCAAACCAGAACCTGTTTGGTGTCTTTGAAGAATCTTCTGAAGGCGGCCCAGCCCTGTACAAAACCACTAATTTGATGTAATCATCGACTAAAGGATCTGGAGGAGATAACGGAGCCGTTTCAGGATATTTTAATGTGAAACGGTCGGACCGGATCAGGTGGTTTAAGGAGGACTGATGGGAACTCCAGTTCTTTTTGGGGATCCAGATCGTTTGGCTCAACAAAGAGATGCCCAGATTCTGGTTTTGAGGGCCTGTACTGGTTTCTATCTATATTAATCTATATTAACAAACAAAAAGAACAGAATACTTAATAAAAAGTTAGTGTTGGCGTGAACTGGCGCATAGCGATGGAGAGTTTACAGATCAAGAAAAAATATATACATTTTAAATTATGCTTTTTTTAGTGCTGCTTGCCAATCGGTACATTCAGATTTAAGAAGTTTGTTTCTGATTGGCCGACCACCGGTTGAGAAGATCATTCTGAATACCGGTCGATTCAATTTGTTACAGATTTTTTTCTATAATGCTGATCTGATGAAAAACAGTTCTGTTGCTTTTGTAGTTTTGATGTAAAAATATAGGTCTGTTAATAGGAACGATACTAAAACGAGTCGATACCACTGGAGTTTATAATACTTTAAATACTTTTACTTCAAGTTCAGGGTACATGCAGGAATCTTGAAGTTAAATTCAAGACCTTTTCAAGACTTTTTCAAGACTTTTTCCAAGACCGTCTCAATATTGTTAATACCTCACCGCCATTCTGGTTACGCAGCAGCATTCACTGAGATTCTCTTCCATCTTAACATTTCGGTGCGTTCGTAATCCTCACCGGGAACACCAGAGCGTACTTTGTGCTTTTGAACTTCTGCACCGCCCGCCCTGGTGCTCTGAGAGAAGGATTACTAACGCACCCTTTGTTTCCCGTTCTTTTTTTTTTTAAATAAAAATGTCTAAATTCACACGTTTACGATGTTTTTGGGACTCAAACTGTTGGACATCAAATTCAGATTTTTTCGTTCCAACATGTAAGACTTCATAAAGCCGTGAGAAGAATTTTTAATACTTTTTAAGGGTCTGGAATTTCCCAAAATTGATTTATCACCTTTTAATACTTTTCAAGACTCCGTGCATACCCTGAAGTTTCGATGCATTGGTTACTAATTCAGCTGTAAACACAGGACAACTCGAGCTGCAATACATTTGTCTGCCTCTAGATGGTGCTATCTGACAAAACTCCAGAGTGCTGCTTTAACTTTAGTCGTAAAACAATAAAAAATATAAATATTGACAAAACTTTGCAATAATTATGATCGTGAGTCTGAGACTTTTATTTTGAAGGTGAACAGCTGAAAGGTTTGGGAGCGACTTAAAACAGAACAACTTCAGGGATTTTCAGCCTTTTTGAAGTGTTTGAGTCGAGATGTAAACACATCGAGTGTTTTACAGGACTGGTGGTGAGCTAACGGCTAATCTGAGTGAAAGCTAAAGTTTGCTGCAGCGTTAAAACGGCTGCAATCGTTTCCCCAGTGGCTCATGGGACATTATTTTGGGAAGCTTTTAAAAAGTTTCACACCACAGGGTATTTCAGCAGAAATATGTTCAAATCCTAGTAGGTTCTGAAAAATATCAACTATTAGACATTCGGCTTCTTCTGGGTTTGTCTTTATTTATATGAACAGACGGAGCAGAGTACCAAGCCCTTATGGGAGGAGCTTCATTAGTGCGAGCTGGTTTCCTGATCAAACCTGAGGTCCTCCCTATGGATGACTGTTGGCTCTTTGTTGTCCTGGTCCACATGGGAGATGCTCCTGAAGATGTTAAAACTGTCTGGGGATCAGATTCAGAGCAGCATTCCTTTAATGTATCTGACTCCAAAATATAAACAATCCCGTCCTCTAAAGTGTCCCCTGTCCTTCAGGTCTGAGTGGACAACAGAGTCTGGGCCTGAAGAGTCACTGGAAACAAAATATCTTCCAAAAACTAAAGAAGTCTTGTTGCCTTTTTCTGGATTATTAAGATCTGGAAGAATGAAATTCTTCACCAGTGAATTACATGTGCAGCATTTAGCTGCTGTTTATGCTAGTAGGTAACCACAGACAGCAGGTTTATATGTAAACAACCCCAGAATCCACCTGTAACGTGAAGTTTATAAAACCACACCACGTAACGGCTGGGAGACTGAAGCTGATTTTAGGGAACAGACAATCAGGCTAGCTGTTAGCTCATCAGTCCAGGAAACTATTTCTCTGAACAGAGGCTGTTCAGGAAGCTACGATGAATAAAACACACTTCAGAATGGTTGAAATATCCCTTTATTTTAGCTGGTGTGGACAAAAACCCCAAACTGATGATTTGAATCAGAAACCAAAGGAAGCGTTCCATTTCTTCACCCGTTCCTGCTGAACAGAGCTGGATGCGGCCGCCGGCGGTCTAAACGTGTGATCTGTAAACGGTCCGTCGCCATCGGCTCACTCCACGCTCACATTGCATAGCTTCAGGTTTAACAGCCTCCATCGCGTCCAGCAGCCAGAATCAGACACGTTTTAGCTTCACAGCAAACGAAGGAGGACTCAACGCCACAGAAACTCACCATCGCCTCCTGAGGTACAGAGCGGTATTACAAGTCAGGACGATTAGCTGATATTGGAGCTTTTGAACATTCTTCTCTTTAGATTTGAGCTGAAGTAGAAGCCTTCCCCCTCAGAGCCGTCAGCTTCAGGCTTCCAAGGACACTTGGTGCTCGAGGATCAGAGGAACTCATCTGTTCCAGGAGGAAATTCAACGTGTGGAGCAAACGACTTCATTGAAGCTCGAATACAAACTCGTTTTGTTTTGTTTTGTTTTTTTTAAATAAAAAATACTCAAAAGTCTGAAGCCTCAGCTCAGTTTACTCCGCTCTGTGGGTTCTGTCTGAGGCCGGGTCGGTTCTTATGAAAATATCTCTCATCACTGAATATAAACAGGCGTGTTTCACCGCAGCACGGCGAGCGCCGTCCGTTTGGGTCGGCGCCGAGGCAGATGGGTTGGTTCTGGACGGGCCGAGCGGCCGTCAGTCGTCTACAAACGTCAGCCGGCCCGGTCCCTCGTTCTTCATCCAGCGCCGGTACCGCTTCATCTTTGGGTCGGTCGCCATTTTCACCTTCATCTCTTCTTCTCGCTCGTTTCTGTAAACCTGGAAGACGAACCAGGAGAGTGAAGTTAAAACGACGTCGTGACCGGATCCTGAGGTTTAATGATTTAATGAATACTTTGCTCTTTTATTCTATTTGACCAGGAAGAGCCTTGAGAAACATCTTTTTCTTTATTTTATCATTAAAATGTTAAAATAATTAAGAGTCAAAGTTATGAACAGGACTGAAGTCAAAGTGGAAATAATTCACAAATTATTTTATGGCACTTTTTAGGGATTGCATATTTTTGTCCGAAGGGGAAAACGTGGGATGTTTTTTTTTTTTTTAAACTCACTTTTTTTTCAATAAAAATATTGAATTACTGACCTTAACTTGAATATTGCAAAAAGAAAGTAAAGTTTCAACAAAGTTATACAAAATAATTCAAATAAGTAAAAACTTTGTGAATGTTACGAAAACTTTAAATCTAACTCCAAACTTTTTAACTTTTCTGTAACAGTTTCAGGTTTCAAGTCATCAAAATGGTTTCTAAAGGCTCTACAAAGGGTTAAACTGAGCCTCGATTCTAATCATCTTTGTCATTTAATTGTTCAATTCATCATTTCAGCTTTATTAGAGTAAATACCGTCTTTCAAACGACTCACTAAACTTGAGTTTGTCGCCCAGAGGGGAGGAAGTGCGAGTCACTCTGAATTTGTTAATTTTGTCAATTTAACAGGTTTTGTGATCATTTGGAGCTGAAATCAAAATTTAAATACAAACTGAATGAACTTCATTAAGAACTGAACAAAAAACCAGTGATAATGTAGCTCTAACAGGACACTTAGGTTTTATCAGTGATTTATTTACAGTATTGACCACACCCACATGTGACATCACTCAGTGGGCGGAGTCTCTGGAAACAGGAAGTCCTGACTAAAGCAATACTCGTGGCTAGTCAGACCAGGAGAGACACGGCTGCAGATCGGAGACAAATAATCGAATAGTTTGAGTTTTAAAAACCGCTTTTGTTCAAAAATGATGTCAAACTGATGTTAGAACCCGATAGTGAACCTCTACATTAGCAGGGGTATCCAATTACGAACTGGGAAGGCTGCATGGTGGCGCAGTTGGTTAGCACTGTTGCCTCGCAGCAAGAAGGTCGCAGGTTCGAATCCCGGCTGAGGCCTTTCTGCGTGGAGTTGCATGTTCTCCCCATGCATGCCTGGGTTTTCTCCGGGTACTCCGGTTTCCCCCACAGATCACAACATGCCCTATAGGGTCCAGGACTATGGAACTAGAATCGGGACTTCCGTTTTGTATTTGTAACTTCTGTGACTTGTACACATTTAAAAAAATATAGTTTCAAATTACATGTTCATATTGCAGGGTTTTACACGCGCATAAAGTTAGCACCTTCACTGCCACCTACTGGTAAAGAGTGAACGTAATCAGGTTTGGTTGTGAGCACTGCCTCCCTCTTTCCATGATTGGTTCTTCTGGGCAAGCCATATATGGTTAAAAAAAAAAGTTCTGTGTTTTGTGTGTAACTCATAGCTTTGTGCGCGTTTAAAACCTGCAATTTGAAACTTATATTTTTAAAAATGTGTGCAAGTCACAGAACTAAGTTACAAGTACAAAACTAAAAATTTACAAATACAAAACTTGAGTTACAAGTACAAAACTAAAGTCCCAATTCTAGTTCCATACAGGACTCCCTTGTAAAAGAGATTCTGAATCTCAATGGGACCTTCCTGGTTAAATAAAGGTTAATAAATAAATAAATAACTAAGGGCCACGTGACACTCGTGGAGATGTCCGGGGTGTTACTCGTGCCGATTCGCTGTGTTTTATTACACGAGGACAGCTTTTCATGAGCATAGAACAAGATTTTAAAGGTAGAGAGCAGATGAAATGTTTAAACTGTACAGATACAATCATTTTGCTACTGTGAAAGTTTCATATTTGAAATAAATGTAATCTAAACCCGTTCTTAATTTATTTTCTTTGAAAGCCTGAAAAGAAATCCTGACTTTCATTAAAATAGCGCTTTGTCCCTAAGGTGGTCTCTAGGTAGTGACACCTGCCTCTCACCTGGGTTCAAATCCCAGCTCCTGCAGTAAATTGTACAACCACATAAATAATTAAACTTTTCATGGCATGCCATAAAATAATGTGTATTGTGACTGAATTTCTTAGCGATAAGGGCAGCTGTGTCTTTATTCGGACTAACCGGTCCGTTTCCT
Organism: Callopanchax toddi; assembly: GCA_006937965.1. NCBI lineage: Eukaryota > Metazoa > Chordata > Actinopteri > Cyprinodontiformes > Nothobranchiidae > Callopanchax > Callopanchax toddi. Next base: position 961,619 of record SSNR01000054.1, on the reverse strand, counting down.
TCTGCTTTTAGGACCACAGCTAGCTTTACCGCTAGCATTCTGGGCTCTCCATCTTCTAACATGTCGTATTTCTACTTCAGATTTATACTACATGGTCAACACGTTCTCTGAAAAAGCAGAAGCGGTGTAATTTAGCGAGCTGTACCTCGTAGTTGTCTTTGACCCAGAGCCGTTTCTCCAGGAAGGACTGTTTGCTGCTTTCGTCCAGACTGTCGAACTGAGACTGGGACATCTTCATGTGCCTCCTGAGAATTCACAGCACCACCGTAAGAATCGCGTTTAAACATTTCTTGCACAAGCTCTGTGACTCTGGGGTTCCTGACCTGATGATGTAGAGCTTCTCCTGGTCGCCGTACTCCTCCCTGCAGACGGTGAAGCGGTAAACCCAGGAGGCGTACCAGGCCACGTAGGTGGTCAGGTAGTAGGGGAAGAGCACGATCTGACACAGCAGGATGTCCGACACGTTGGGCTTCTGGTAGCCTCCTTTGATGTCGATCTTATTTTTGATGATGTCGCGGATCACCTCCTCCTCCTGCTCCCGGATCTCCTCCTTGGAGCGGCGGTTCTTTCCTTTCTCCTTGGTGCGGCTGAGGAGGCCCTGCTGCTTGGCGATCTCTGTGGCCTGGATTCGGTACTTGGGGATGTTGGCCAAGTAGTTGATGGCTTTATTGTAGCTGCTGCACCAGCTGTAGTACTAAAGAGGAGGCAGGGTGTTAATTCCTGGATCACATTCCTCTGAAAATGTTCAGGATCTGGATTCAAACTGTTTAAAATAACATGTTTAGTGGTTTAGGACCCTTTCTCCAGACGCAGGGGTCGGGAACCCTGGTCCTGGAGAGCCACAGTCCTGCTTTTTTTCCAACTATCTTTGTTGTTTTTGCTGTTGATTACCTGGATCAGGTGTGTTGAGCTTCTGATTGGCTGAACACACCTGATCCAGGTAATCAACAGCAGAAACAACAAAGATAGTTGGGGAAAAAAGCAGGACTGTGGCTCTCCAGGACCAGGGTTCCCGATCCCTGCTCCAGAGACCCCTTGTGGGGGGAATCAGGAAGTACAGGGAGGATTTTCCTTTATTAAAGGGTCATCAGGGTCGTTCTGAAGTGGCGTGCTATTAGTTATGTACAGTAACGACCACACCTACTGGTGACATCATTGAATGTGGGCGGAGTCTCTAGTAATCAATCAATCAAATTTTATTTATAAAACACTGTTCATGCCAGGGACAGCTCAAAGTGCTATACAGATTTAAAACCAAAAAAGTAAAACAATTTAATAAAAATCAAAACAGTACCCCCCCCCCACACACTTTTAAATACCAACATAATGAAATTGACTAAATAACACTGGACTGAGCACATTGTAACATGAAGTAGTCTTCTGACAGGAGCAATACTTAAGCCTGGGTCCCACACAAGGAGTAAGCGCTGCTCCGTGTAGTGCGCGAGCCGTGAATTTGAACAGAAACCATTCTCCCTAGGTCCGCCACGTCGCGTCCCAGAAGCACGGGTCTCCGCCATGGCGCTAAAGATTGGCGACGGTTCTTTTTTTTAAAACCGCGGCACATGTGTCACGACATTCTGGAGGACTTTATGATGCAGAAATTACGACAAGACGCTGAACCGCCACTAGTACGGCAAATATAAACAACCGCCAGTCCATGGACGAGGAGCGTTTCTCATTGTGGAATATTTATATAATAGAGACTTTAGAAACAGACTATTCCAATAAACAGCTCACTGACCCGTTGTTGAAGAATTAAAAGATAATCCCACAAAACACAATGGTAGTTCTATCTAACCGATGCGCTTCATACTTCCTGTTCTCAGTTCCCGCGAGATATTGTGACTATCGCGTGATTTTACAAGCTGCGTTCAACGGCGCTCCGCTCCCAGGGGGACTAGTAAACTCGCCTCAGCCCTACCACGGAGCGGCGCTTACTCCTTGTGTGGGACCCAGGCTTTAGCCAGATCAGAAGAGACACTGCTTTAAGCTAGTAGCACGATTAGCATTTAGCTAACAGCCACAAAAGGAAAACACCAGGAGCTCCTGAAAGCTCTCTACATCAAACAGCAGGAAGTTCTACCTCAGAGCCACATGGACCGGACTGATTAAAACCAAAACAAACTGGAGATTAGAGCTGGTAGATTCCGACGCTGCCGTACCTGGATGATGGAGATGGCACAGACCGCCACGAGGATGACGATCCTGACGTCCACTCTGGGGGTGAGCCGTCTGCGGTAGTAGGCGTAGTAGTGCTGGTAGTACTCCTCAGGATGGTCCAGCATGTAGTCATAATCCCGCCTCGTGTCCTCATCCTGCAGGGAAACCACAAAAAAGACATCTGTGCTCTAAAGCAGTGGTTCTCCGGCTTTGGGACCGTCCAGTCCGCCTTAACAACCCAAACTGAGAAAAACATTCATGAATTTCTTTAAAGACGGTGCAGTTTGACCCTGAGACAGGAGATAGAATATCACAGTACACCAAAATAAGTGGTGGCGCTAGAGAGAGAAACGGGCCTCTTTACCTTCAATCTGCTGCGTTTGAATTAGACTTCATTCAAACCTGCTGTTTTAACAGACTCAACTGTTATCAGGAACAAACATGGGGGGGGGGGGGGGGGGGGGGGGGGATCTAATTTCTAAGAAATAGATAAAAAAAAAACTCTAAATATGTAGCCCTGGGTTACAACATATTAAACTATTCAGTCACTCATTCAAGCAGCATGAGGCTGACAGAACAATCAGAACTAACCTCAGTCCCTCACACAATATATGAAACTACAAAGAAGTTTTCAACCCAAATTATGTCTCTTAATCCTCTGACTCAGCGTCACGCTGTGGGACAAGATCAGCAGTCTGACCCAATACTCATCAGAATCCATTACATCAACTATGATCAGTAGCAGCAATATTTTTAGTTTATGCCTGTTTTTTATGAATTTATACTTTGAACCAACACATAAGCTGAGATTTTATTAATTCTGTCTCCAGAGTTTTTTGTAATTTAATTATTTGATGAATCGTTTTCAGCCCCAGTTGAGTGAAAATGATTTAACTTCTATTTACTAGAGTGTTTAGAGTACTGATGTAACATTATGATGGTAAACCTCCTCTAGTTGATCACCTGTTTGTTTTAATGCAGACAGAGCTGCTCAGACATCAGATATTCACTCAAATAATAATTAGTCAGAGGTGGGTAGTAACTAGTTACATTTACTCAGTTACATTTACTTGAGAAACTTTTTGAAAAAGTACTTTTAAGAGTAGTTTTACTTCACTGTACTTTTTACTCTTACTTGAGTATTATTTTTGTTAAGTATCACTACTCCTACTTGAGTAAAATCTCTGAATCCTCCACCTACTGCGAGTAACTTTACAGAAAAACAAACACGTTTTAACAAAAATACACCAGACACTACACTTTATTAAAGGAGACCACATGTTTCTACACCAGCTTTGTTTTCCTACTCTCATTTTCTAGCTAGCTATCTTTATCTAGCTTGCACAAAAGCTAGATATAGCTAGCTAGCTAAATAGACAGCTACCTAGCTAGATATATAGCCACATAGCTAGCTCTACTTAGTTTTGGCATTATATTTTTAAAAAATACTTTCAAAAGTGTGTCTTCTTCTTTATTTTATTTACTTTTTTGCTGTTTTGATATCATGTAATGTATTTGTATCAGTGTTTGTCATTTTAGCCTTTAAGATACAATAATTTCCCTTAAACTTTACATTTGTGTCTGTCTGATGACATCATTAAAAAAAATCTGATGGATGTTACTCAGTACTCAAGTAGACTTTTTACCAAATACTTTTTTACTCATACTCAAGTATTTTTTGGGACAGCAACTTTTTACTTTTACTTAAGTAAAAATATGTTGAAGTAGTGCTACTCCTACTTAAGTACATTTTTTGGGTACTCTACCCACCTCTGTAATTAGTCGACTATCACAATATCCCAGGTAATAACTGTGTAATATTTCATGTTTCTGTTGTACTTAGATCCTTTTTTTGGTGTTAAAACATAAAACGTTTTTCATCACTGAGTGAATAATGTGAACAAACCAGACCCAGATCAGCGCTACCGGTCAGCTCTGGAGGACTTTCTGCTCTCAGAACTGACCTTTAACGTCTCGTAAGCGGTAGCGATGAGCAGAAACTTGTTGTGCGCGAACTCCTCCTCCTCCTCCTCTCCGGGTTCTTCGGGCTTGTACCGGTCCGGGTGGTACCGGCGGGCCAGCTGCCGGTAAGCCCGGCCTATCTCCGCCTTGGAGGCCTCCCTGGTGACACCGAGCACGTCGTAGCACACCTCCGTACCGCAGTACAGACCCTCCAGCAGCGCCGTGGCCGCCGGCAGAGAGGCCGCAGAGAACAGGAGCACCGCGAGCCGCCACCAGCGCCCCGCTGGACCCCATCCGCCCCCGCTGCGGCTCCGCTCCGGGCTCCGAGTCATCGCTGCTGCTCCTGCGGCTCCCACACGGAGCTCCTTCGGAGTCGCGCGCTGTTTACGTCATCTGTGCGCCGGAACAGACCAGCAAAGATCGTTTATGTTGCAGATCATCAATCACCTCTGGAAAAAAAAACAACATTTTCAACAAAGTAAACTCACTTCTAAAGGCGTCCAGACACATTTTGAAAAAGTTAGAGCTCAATATATAATTCTTAATTAAAAATCAACTTCAGCATGACTTAAAATATGTCAAATAAAGCAAAACTACGTCTACTAACCTGGAAGTCATGAGAAAAACCTAATGAATACACTTTGTTTAGCTATTTTAATGAACTAATAATTAAACATCTAAACGTTTATTATTAGTAAGTATCCATTACCTTCATTAGAAGCCAAGAAAACAGTTTGTTGGCGAAGTGAACCATCTTTTTAAATAGACAATCTTTGATGTCAGGCCTGAACGATGACGTTGACCTTGGCTCTCTGCCGCCACCTGCTGGTCAAGTTAAAACACGCCTCAATTTACCTAAAGGGGTTCACTAATCCGTCAGGGTGTCAGTTTAAAATGAAATGAAAGTTTTTTTAAAATCCTATTTTTATTGATTTTACATTCAAAATGTTTGTACTTTTTACCTTTTTTTTAAAGCACGTTACTTTGTTTGTAATGTTTATTTTCACATTTAAGAACCTGTTTGTAAAAGTTACAGGTGTTGAAGATAAAATTCTTCTTGATACTCAGAGGAAAAATGAAGACAGACTACTTCTCTCGTTAGAAGATTTATTATAAATTTAGCTGGACAGTTTGTTCAGAATCAGCCCCAATCAAAAAGTCTAAGCCTAAAGATTCCTTCTCCTTGGAGGAGCATGACATTTTTATAGATCCTGGCTTCTGTGACATCAGCCAATCACAGCAGACTCCGGACTCTTCCTCAGCCAATCCACATGACGCTAAGCGAGGCGTCTTCCGCATGCACGAATGATGCAATGTATTTTTCCCGGACTGGGGTGTTTGTTGAAATCAACTCTCTGAGAACCCAGCTGTTGGTGCTCTCCTGACATTTAGAGAAACATCATTTATCACAAAAGATGTTTCTGGCTCACATTCACTGAGTTTCCTGCCAAACTTCAGTTATCTTAGAGAGAAAGAAATTGTGAGAACGCGCTGTTAGTTCAGTTCTCACCAACAAGCTCTCGACCTTTTCTTCTGACCTCAAAACAGAACACACGAACATCTGACTTCCCTCACGCACTAAGATAAGATTTTCCTGGCAACCATCTGCTGAGTTTCAACTAAACAAACCCTCTGTTCCTTCACACACGAACCTGAGTTCTGAACAGTCACAGAAAGTTCAATCTGACTTCTTAAAAGGATTGTACATATCTTTAAGTAAAATGAAGCATATAACATATTATAGGGATAACATAAAAACCCTTCAGTCCCCCCTTTGAGGCATTTAAGCCTCAACAAGCTACACTCGTATGCAATGGCTAAGAGATAATGCAAGTAAACTAAACCTTATTAGTTGACCTAATACCAAACTACAGTTTGCTTAGATATAAGTATCCTAAGTAGATACAGCCCTGTACTCCCTAATGATATACTATTGAGTACTAGAACGCTGACTTAATAACATTACATCACCAGTACATAGCGCAGTGATTGGCTTATTCATACGCAATACAAGGATCGGTCTCTAAAGGCGACACCGGCTTGTATTGTAGAGGCGAAAACCTGTTTAAAACAGGAAATTCCTCTACTACCCTCTTTGAGCGATAGCGATGAGTTCATATTACCCAAGACTGTCCAGACTTGATGACGTCACATCACAAATAGTCAAACTTCAAATCACAATCATCAACATTATGAAAGGTTACACAATTCAAAAACCCATGAGTAATGA
>SSNR01000054.1:923785-944191 GCA_006937965.1 Callopanchax toddi | reverse complement strand
AAACATCATTTATCACAAAAGATGTTTCTGGCTCACATTCACTGAGTTTCCTGCCAAACTTCAGTTATCTTAGAGAGAAAGAAATTGTGAGAACGCGCTGTTAGTTCAGTTCTCACCAACAAGCTCTCGACCTTTTCTTCTGACCTCAAAACAGAACACACGAACATCTGACTTCCCTCACGCACTAAGATAAGATTTTCCTGGCAACCATCTGCTGAGTTTCAACTAAACAAACCCTCTGTTCCTTCACACACGAACCTGAGTTCTGAACAGTCACAGAAAGTTCAATCTGACTTCTTAAAAGGATTGTACATATCTTTAAGTAAAATGAAGCATATAACATATTATAGGGATAACATAAAAACCCTTCACAGGTTTAGGCTGAAAATCAACATGCCATTCACATCACATTTGATACACGACTTTCTGAGACCTCTACATTTTTAGTGAGTGTTATTTTCCTGAAAAACCTGATGTATTTAATCAGATACGTGCAGTTAACAAAATAACCACCAGGGGTCAGCGTTTTTCCATCTATAGACCTTCAAATTGGACATCCAAAACGCCTGCGCTCAGTCAGTGACTCAGACGTAGTTTTTTATGCAAACTTTTGTCAATTTTCAACAGGTTATGGTAAGAAAAACATTTTATTTGTTACTGAAACATCAATAAGAATGTTTAATTGATTAAATCAATGTAAAACAGCTTAAAATTTTAAACTTAATTCATAGTAAAACCATGTTGAAAATGTGTGTATCAAGTTTGATACAGCGGGTTTATAAGGTCATATATTTCCAAATTGGGAAATTGTCATTTTATTAAATTTCATGGGATATGCATTCAAAACAGCAACATTTACAGCAACATATCTGCTAAATAATGACAAATTATGTATATTTAAATTACTAACCCTATATTGTATTGTTGTACATTCATCCTTCTGTCATAATGATTAGCTAGCTGAATATAGCTATAGATCTTGTTCATTGGTTTCTACAACATTTTAGATAAGAAAAACATAAAATTTGGTTTTTGGTGTTTTCAGATGTAGAAATAGATGAATGTATAGGCTTTATGCACAGAGTACTTAGTAGAACTTCCGGTTTAAAATTACCTCGCGGGACCATTTCCGGTTCCATTTGAAACGTGAAGATTTCCAGAGTTAGAGTGCATTTCCAGCTAAAGATATTGTTTATAATCAAAACGAGTAATAGTATAGTACAGTACAGTATGATATATATATTATAGCACTAAGAAATGAAGCCATCATATAAGTATCAGTGACGGGAAGCCTCGACAGCTGAACACTGCTGTGTTCCGTTGTGTACCGCATCAGCTGAATAGAATTCATCAGTCCGTTTCCACACATTTCCACTGAATAAATAACTACAAAAAGGAAGGATTGTGAACTTAAGAAGAGAAAACGTGATCATTTCTAACCACACCGTGTCTGCAGTCCACACTTTTTTTTCTTTTCTTTTTATGTTTTTTCTTCATAAATTGGTTAAATTTCTTTTGAATATTTGAACTTTTTGACACTAAAATAAAAAACAACCTTACTTTTCCCCTATTTTCCAAGAGTTCTTGGCTGCAGACACAAGATGGCGGACTGCAACCTCCGTACACCGTACCGGAATTGGTTAGGGTTAGGTTAGGGGGAGGGTTGTTGACCTTGCTTGAAATCCCCACAGCCAATCTAGAAAAAGGATATTCGCTTCCGGTACGGAGAATTACGTCACTTCCAGTAGAGAGCTTCCGGTACGGTAGTACGAGAGTGGCTGTCCACCATCTTTGTCCGCCATCTTGTGTCTGCAGCCAGGTGCCTCTCCTATTTTCTTGACTTTTAAAAACATTTTTTGTAAACTCAGCTTCAGGCTGCAAATCAAAATTTAAAAATCGTTCTCAATCACTTTTCCTCTGAGGGTTAAAATCCAGTTAAATGTTTTTATTTTACGTGTTTTTAAATCTCCTCTAAATCCTGTAAAGTTTCTGACACTGAACTCTGATCCTTCATTTATTGTTTTCCTTTTTAAACTGATTTTTTTTTTTTACAGTTGGTCAGAAACTCTCTGAGTTTCATCCTGTAAGAATCTGGTTTCAGAGTAAATTTCATGTCAGATCAAAACTAAAACCTTCTTTCAGTTTAAATGTTATTATCTGGGTTTAGATGTTGAGGATAAAACTTGAGACCTGAACTCCTTCCAGCTGAGTGACGAGTCCCTTTATACTCTAAAACATCCAGAAGGGTCCATTTAGGTTCCCAGGTCTTTACCCAGCTGCCTCGGCGCTGACAGCTGACAGGATCAGGTTTCACCAGGGACTCGGTCAGCTGGGTGTTTATTTGTTTCCTGATACTTCATAAAGTACTTCATCAGCTCTGAGACCCAGAAGCTGAATATTATAAAATATCTCTAATAATAACAAGGAATCCGAACCACAAGGAGGAGAAAAGAGACGAAGGTTAAAGGAAAACACTTCATTATCTTCCTTCTTGTATATTGGTTGTTCTGATAGCGGTGAGGTCTGGACGAGGTCAGGCTGGTCTGCTGACCTGCTGCAGTTTTCAGCCACAAACTGATCTGAGGATCAAGTTCCAGGTGACCCCCTCCTCCCCCCGCCCCCCCGCTGTGTGACTTAACAGAAAGAGGACCTGAGAAAAGCTGCAGCTCTGAGCCCAGACAGAGTGGCGTTAAACCACTGAGATCGTCATGTGTTCATTCTGACTGCAGACACAGGATCCTGCTGGTCGTGTTGTTTACAGTCTGAGTAAAAATAGCTGTCAACAAGCATCCTCCACATTACAGCTGGAACCGTAAACTAGAAGAATTAAAAGAGGAACGAGACGGTTTGCCAGAACCTCTTTGGAGCGGACTCTTTCTCCGTGACCTCTCCAAACTCCTCCCACGCCTCAGATTAGACTCGGTGCCACTGCTGCCTCGCTTGGCCCTCCGGTACCAGTCTGCTGCCTCTGGAGACCCACAGACCAGCCTCCGCCTTCAGCCTGACCTCCCCTAACCTCTGGTGTCCACCAGCGGGTACGGGGGTTACCGCCACGACTGGCACCGTCCACCTTGTGACCACAACAGAGCAGAACAAGGCCCATTTGGACTCAGTGTCCCCCACTGCTCTGGGGACGCGGTCAAAGCTCCGCCGGAGGTGGGACGTGAAGACCATCTTGACAGGTTCGTCACCCAGGTGTTCCCAGCAGACCCGTTTGGCTCTACCAGGTCTGCCATCTGATCCAGATCACCACCAGGTGGTGATCAGCTGACAGCTCCACTCCTCTCTTCACCTGATTGTCCAAAACATACGGTCTCAGGTCAGATGATACGACTATAAAGTCAATCATCGACCTGTAACCTAGCCCTAGCCCTAACTCTGGTACCAGGTGTACCGATGGGCATGCTGCGACTTGCACAGAAGTCAAGAAACAGAACACCACTCGAGTTCAGAGAGGGCCGTTCCTCCCAGTCACGCCCCTCCAGGTCTACGTGACGTGAGCGTTGAAGTCCCCCAGCAGGACTATGGAGTCCCCAGTTGGAGCGCCATCAAGCATCCAGGGACTCCAAAAAGGGAGGGACTCTGAACTGACCATGGCCTGGACTAGAGAGGGAGATACACTGCCCTTCATGTGGGAGAGCTGTGTTCAAATCCCGGGCGAAGTGTCCTCGGACAAAATACCGAACCCTCAACCGCCTCCCGGGCGCCATCTGATGTCAAGATGGCGGCCCACTGCTCCTCACACTATGATGAGGATGAGGGTCAAAAGCAGAGATGAATTTCCTCAGGGGATGAAGGAAAGATTAATGGGTGCACATAACTGGTGTGTGTCACATGCTGACGAGGTACAGCGAGAGCTGAGCGGCTCGTTGTGTCACTTCCTTCTGCGGGGCGCCGACACACACACACACACACACACACACACACACACACACACACACACACTAGATACAAAATGATTTTTAAAAAGTTTTTAAAAACGTTAGTTTTGACTAAACCTCTGATGAGAATTCGACCCACAGCGTCGGACACTGACACCTGGTGGTCGCCCATCAGATTCAACCAAAGCTCTGCTGCGATTGGCCATCTACCAGGAAGTGACTGTGCCTGTAGGCGGAGCTACAACTTGGATCTTCTCTAAGTTAATATCTATGTTTCAGCGTGCAGTGACTGATGGTTTAATACCCACTTACCTCCCAGCTGTCCTGTTCGTCTCTCTGCTGCTGCACCTGTTGAACGATTTGTTTCACTAAAGTGTTTTCGTGTAATCCTCGTCTCCCCCTGCCGCTGCCTCAACCAGACGCTAAATTTGGAGCTCTGGATGTGTTATGATGTAAAAATAGAAAGGAGGGAAGCCGGCTGAGTGAGAGCAGTTAATCAGGTCAGACTGAAGAAAGCGAGTCCAAACTGAAGGTCCAAACAAAGAGACAGGAGGACATTAAGAGCTGCTGGGACGCCTGGACGCATGGTTCGATTCAAAAAGGAGCTGAGAAACTAGACGGGCTGACAGAGAGGTCTGGTGAGTCAGCTGCAACCGGTCATGGTTTTAGTTTTATTTACGACGTTAGAAAAAGGTTTGTTATCGGAGGAGAACAGATAAACAGACTGTGTTCAGAGAAACCAGATCACTGTGTAACCCGCGGGTCATGTGACGCTTCCTGAGACAACAACAACAAGAAGGAATTTAAAATAGTTTAAAAAATCTAAATATTAAACTCAACAAGTCAGACTGAGTTTTAAACAAAACTCAATTTGTTCCTTATTTTATTACATGGCAACAGGGGAGTTTGTGGGTCATTTAAAGTGGTTTTAAACTGAGAAATCTGTTGTATTTAAAGGTCCCATATTCTGCTAAATCCACTTCCTAAAGCTCTTCTAACAGTCAGATCAGTCCCACAGACTGAGTCTGAGACCCAAAGTGTAAAAACATTTTCAGTTTTCACTTCCTGATTCTCATTTTAGGGAAATGTGTTTTGAGCTAACGCTGAAACGGCTGGTTTCTAAATCTTTCCCCTGATGATGTCAAGAAGGGAAAAGACCACTCCTCTCTAGAGGACAGAGCCAATCAGCACCTTTGTCTACCTGAGCCCCTCCTCCTCCCCCGCCCTTTAAAAACCTCAGGAGCGCTCATCCTCACAAACGTTAGCTAACAGTCATGGTGAAGCTACGAGCAAATCGTAGATGGTTGACCAACGAGTTCCTCCCTTCATCTGAGACCCTGAAGACCTACCAATGGAGAAGAGAGATGGGCGGGGCTTAGAGAACAGCCCCGCCCCTTTAAAATAAAGTTTATCTTCAGGAGGTTGGATGGGGGGGGGGGACAACAGCTAAGGGTCAGTTTGACCAATCAGAGCTTTGACCTGTTACTGAGACGTAAAAGAAAAGATTCAGAGTGAAGAGAGCGGGATGAATATGGAGCTTTAAGAGAAACCCTTTAGGTGAAAATACAATAAAAAGCTAAAAATGAAAAAACCTTTTTGTGTAACCTGAGGTCTAAATAATCTAAATCATTTTGAGCGTCAGAGAGAAACCATGAAGGTTCACAGGAGATCAGTCAGGTTTCACTGATGGTTAGACCTCCTGACGTACAGGTTTCTATGGTACGAAGTTCCTCTTTGTAATAGTTTGGACTATTTCTGTAATAATTTTATGTTTATGTTTCTAAAACGTCCTAAAACATCCTGTTATGGTTCATTTAGAACCTGAGATTAATTTAGGATCATAATTAATAGAGTCAATGTGATTAATAGGGATTAAAAATGTTAATACAGTCCTAATATGTATATGCACTCACTGGCCACTTTATTGGGTACACCTTAGTGCCAGGTTGGACCTCCTTTTTCCTTCAAAACTGTCTTAAACTTTCGTGGACTCAGAGATCCAACAAGGTACTGGAACCAGTCCTCAGAGATTTTGGTCCATATTGACATGACAGCATGACGCCCCCCCCCCCCACACACACACACACACACACACCATTACACCACCACCAGCCTGAACCGCTGATACAAGGCCGGATGGATCCATGCTTTCATGTTGACACCAAATTCTGACCCTACCATCTGGATGTGGCAGCAGGAATCCAGACTCATCAGACCAGGAGTCTTCTGTGGTCCAGGTCTGGTGGTCCTGTGTGAATCGTAGCCTCAGTTTCCTGTTCTCACTGACAGGACCTGGTGTGGTCTCCTGCTGCTGTAGACCATCTACCTCCAGGTTCCAGTGTTGTGTTCAGAGATGCTCTTCTGCAGACCTCGGTGGTAACCACTGGTTTTCTGAGTTACTGTTGTCTTTCTATCAACTGGAACCAGTCTGACCAGTCTGGTCTGACCTCAACAAGGCATTCTGGCCCACAGGTGTACCCAATAAAGTGGCCACTGAGTGTATAATGTGTGTGTTTAGGGACGTGTTATAATCATTTTGAGGATTGTGATGCCCCATTAAGTGGTTCAGATGTTCCAGAGGAGACTTGGACCAGTGAGTCTGACGTGGAGGAAGCTGATTGGCTGGCACAGAGTCTGTCAGAACCAGACCTTTTTATTGTGGAAAACCCTCCTATACAGATCGATTTAGGGACTGGTTTAATGGGTTCCCAGTATGCACTGTTCAGCCATCAAAGAGCTAATAAATATCCTGAAAGAACTTGAGACCTGGTTGAGTCTGGTTTGGGCGACGTGTGGACCTGACTTGGACTCGGATAAGTGACTTGTGACCATGTCTTGTTCAGAAACTGATTTTTCTGATTCACTCTCAGAGTAAAGATTTAATTTGGTGAGTGGGGGGTCAGCTGTAACGCTGAGGTCATCACTTTGTAATAAGAGAATCCCTAAAACCAGCCTGGAGGAGGCCTGGAGTCTTCTAAACCAGACTCCTCCTCACCCTGATGGGAGTCGGTTCTAAAGTTAAGACTCTGGATCTTCAGGGGTTAAAGTTCATGACCTTTGCTTGTTCCTATTTAAAACCACCGACCAGATTAAACTAAAAACTCTGAGAATGTTTCAACGTTCCTCCAGCTGTTCGCCAACAGAAAGTCAGAGTAAAGTGGGGAACATGACGGTTGTTCTGTCTCCTAGGAAACGCCATGTTGTCCAAGAAGGAAGGAAAGCGGTCGTTCGGTAACTGCGCTCTGAGAGACCAGTGGGAGAAGCGAGCTGAGAACGTGGCGGATCAGTGCAAACAGGAGGCTGAGTGGAAGGAGAAGAGCTCCCTGAAAGTGTGAGACTTCACTACAACCAGCCAGTTAATCCATCAACAAATCACTGATTCAGTCATCAGAACCCACAAGAAACACTCAGAGGAAAACCCTTGTTTCAGTAAAATGTGTTTTTCTTTGTGTGTTTTTTTGGGTCCAGCCTCTTCTCGAAGTGGAACTACCACTGGTCCCTCGTCAACGGAGACCAGAGCGGAAGTGAAGTGTCTGATTTCACCAGAGCGACGAGCAGAGCAGAAGAAGATGACAAAAAGCCTAAAATCAGGTTTAAAATCGTCCCTCCCCCTCCCAAACCCAAACCCGAGACTCCTCCTCCCACGCTGCCTCCCCCCAGGAGGGCGGCCGCCCCCAAAGCTCGCAGGCCAAAGCGTAAAGTGGAGGTGGACGTGTTCGGGCTGTGCTGGAGGGAGTCCTGGATGAGCCTGAAGCCTCCAAAGTATCTGTACCTCAAGGCCAAAGAGTGTGAAACCAGAACCCTGACCGCCATCCAGCTGAGCAGCAACAGGAAGTACAAAGCTCCGCCCCCTGGATCAGCTGTCGAATGGACGAATGTCTGTTTTAAATGGACTCCGTCCTGGAGACAGGTGAACAACCTCTCTGCTGTCAGGAGGAGGAAGAGTCTTCTTTGAGTTTAAATCAAATAAAGGTCCAGGTTCATCGTGATGACGTTAGATTCATTATAAAATCATAAAGTTCTCACGTTCTGATGGAAGTGATGGTTTCCTCTCTCTCCTCTGAGCTCCTGCTCTACACCTCCTCCTCCTTCGCTCCTCTGGGTCTCAGTTTAGCTTTGATTTGGGTTTTCGAGCTGTCAGTCAGCTGCTGCCTGTTGTTATGGTTACACATCAAAACAAGTCGCCAGAAAGTCAGAGTCATAATAACTTCAGAAACACAATCAAACAAATGTTTACAAAGATTTCACTGATTTCGATGTTCTAACTGGAATGTTTGTGTTTCCAGGTGAAGAGTCCGAGTCAGCTGGTCTGCTCTGAGGTCAGCTGCTTCCAGTGGGAGACGCTGTTTGACAGACAGCCGGTCGGTGAAGTGCAGACTGGAGAATATTCCCTTCCTGTTTGGGCGAGAACATGGAAGTTCATGAACTTTCCCTTCAGACAGCAGAAGAAGAGTTGGGACTGTGGCTGGTCAAACTACCAACCAGAGCGCAGAGACGAGTCGGACCAGTTCAGACGAATCCGACAGCAGAAGGAGCAGGTAGGATCCCAGGGTGTCTGTAAGACCTGGGTGGTCCAGGTGATGACGAGATGTGACTCATAACGCTGTCTCAGACTGGGGACTCGTCTGTCTCTGACTGATTTAACCCTCAAGCTTCACTGAAGACATTTTTGTCCGTTTGGGCAGTTTTTCCATATTCGTCTGTTCGCCATTTTAACACTGTTTGTGCAAATGGTACAAATTTTTGTCGTAAAACCCCTCTCTTGACTAATTTTGAAATTCAATTTGGAATTTTGATAATAGATCAAGGGAACACTACGAAAAAAAAACACCATACACTTGAGACTTTAGTGGACAAAAACATC
This sequence comes from Callopanchax toddi, assembly GCA_006937965.1. Taxonomy (NCBI): domain Eukaryota; kingdom Metazoa; phylum Chordata; class Actinopteri; order Cyprinodontiformes; family Nothobranchiidae; genus Callopanchax; species Callopanchax toddi. The sequence goes on along the minus strand of SSNR01000054.1, from coordinate 935,446 downwards.
CGCTCGTAAAAGTGCCTATAAATAATATACACATTCATATTTCTTTTGATTTTTTTTTCATAGATCTGTTAAACAACTTCAGCCCTGCTCAAACATATAAAAACTTCAATCATTTTGAGGATTTTAACTCTTGAAATGCCAGTTTGAATACTCAAAGTCATTGATGTAATTTATGAAAAAACACAAAACATGAGTTATTTTCTAAAAAAAATATTTTTTGTGCACGGGGTATTTATTACAAATCAGTCATGGTTATGTCATGAAATATCTAAAATTTTGAATTTTTTGCATTTATATTTTTTGCATAGCAACAGATTTAAAATTGACTACCCTCTTACGGACAAAAATGTCCACTTCTAAAACTGCTTTAAAAATGGTCTAGATTAATATTTGTTTCTGCTTTTTGGGCTTAAATCTTGTGATCAACTCCAGTTCTGATCAAAACAATCAAATATTGAATAATTATCTAAATTTTAACCCTTTATATGCCAGCTTGATTGTGTGATGCTCATTTTTTCATGAAAAAAGCAGACAAAAGAGGAGATATTTTACATAAAACATATTCTGGGTGACTGAAATATATTTTTCTAAATCAGCCTTGGATATGTCAAGAATGTGATAAAATATCAAATGTTATGCTTTATTAGTTTTTATGTAGCAGCAGATTTAAAACTTCCCTCCCTCTTGTGCCTCTCCAGGACAAAAACGTCCCATTGACTTCCATTAAAACCACAGTTTTTGATCCTGTCGCCTCTGCAAAAAATAAACATGCATTCTGTGATATTAGGGTTTCATTCTAATACTAAGACTCTAATTCTAAGACTCAAGAGTAAAGTAAATTAGAATGAAGCCTGAGGGTTAACTGTTTTCAGCTTTTGTTCTGGTTTTAGAAGTTTTATCCGTTTAACGTCTCGCACAGGGGTGTCCAAACTTTTCAGCACGAGGGTCAAAATCACCAAAGTCCTCAAGGGCCTCAAAAGTTCGATTTATTTTATAATACAAAAGAAAAGGCAAAATAGGATTTTATTTATTTGCTCTGCTCACAAATTCCTTATAAAGGCACCGTTTTTATGAACAGAATCTTTGTGAATATGAGGGACCTCGTACAGTTGACTCACTAATAAAAAACATTAAAGTCCCTGGATCTGATTGGTCGACTGTTTAAGTTGGAAAATTCAGTCGTGTTTTATGAACAGACCTCACAAACTTGCTTTTATTATCCAGAAAAACCTGATTATTAAAAATCAAATAATTTGATTAGATAGTAAATGTTGTATTTTAAACCCTCGCACTGTCCTAGGGGGTCATATTGACCCAAAATGAATAGAAGGACAGTGCGAGGGTTAAAACTATTGTGATTTACCAGTATTGTTGTTTGTTGGGTCTCTTAGTGAAAATCTAAACATAAAATATCAGAAAGCATCTCTCTGCAACAACATCCTGCAGGAGGACTAAATTAGATCATTCTTAAAATTCAGCTTAAAATTCCCCGGGCCTTTGGGCACGCCTGATCTAGCACAGCAACTGTTTTTTCAATGGTTTCCTTTTTCTGATTTTCTCGTTGTCGTTGGAATTTTAACACTTTTAAGCTTCAGTTTAGCTCTTGGGCTCTTTTTTTGCTGGAGTTCTGCAGAAACCTTAAATATTTAATGAACCTTGTTCCAATAAATACAGGTCAGCTCAGTTTTAGCCTCAGTATTTTAATTGTTTCTCTGCTATTTTTGGTTTTTGAACTCTAACTCTTGGTTAGAGCCGTTCACCTCAAAGCGCCGTTCAAAAAAACTGGCTCTTTTATGGTTTTTGCAAATATTTTGAGTATTTTATGGAGCTATGTTTGGGGAGACTCTTTGTTGCGACACCTGTGTGCGTGACTAATTAGCTTCCCCGATAGAACTGATGGGTTCATGTTGCTCTGCTCACTGATGTTGTTTTAAATAAAGAGCCAGTATCGTTGAATATCGCCTCCCGACCTCAAACGTCACAGTTACCGAAAAAGAAACGGTTCTTTACAAGGACTCCTCGTTCAAAGTGAAGAGCTGTTCAAAAGATTCGACTCGTTCGTCAACGTCACATCGCTAGTGCATTCAATTTGTTGTCGGAACTCAGAAATTCCGACATCTGAGTGGGAAAAATCAACTAGAACGCTCTCTGAAGTCGGACTTCCCACTCGGAAAGTCTGAGAACTTTTTGTGCCTCGACTTTGGGAAAAAACATGGCGGCTCCTCGTTAAATGCTGTGAAAACGTTTGTTTTTTTTGCTAGATCTGCTTGTTTGGTTGTGTTTAAGATCAACGAGACGTGTAATGCTGTGTATGTTCTGACTAAACGAAGTCAGAGTGTTTACATGAGTGAATTAATTAAAGTCTAAAACAATGTTTTGAATGTGTGCTGCTAGCAAAGACAACAATAGCAAAGTGTTTGTGTGTGAACCAAACACAAGAAGAAATACGGCTAAATTACTTTTTACTTTGGTATCCCGGCTTTCCGACTTTGCAAACTGTAACGCTGTAACTCAACGTCGTTCCGAGTTCCGACCTCTGTGAAGACCTCATAGAACGCAGCATCAGCTCAGCTCTTCAGCAGGTTTCAGCTGATTTATTCAGCTCTCAGCATTCAAACTGCTTTTCTGTGTTTTGAATCTTTTTGAAGAGTTGTAATTTTGAAGGTTTCTTGCATCTTTAAAAGTTTCAAGGTTATTTTTAGGTTTAACAGCTGATAGCTCATCTTTGAGATCAAGTAACGTTAGTGTGCTAGCATGCTTTTCGTAGCATGTTAGCATGTTTGTAGGCTATTGCTAACGTTACCATGCTAACATGCTAAAGCTAACTTTTGCATTTTAGCATGCTAATGTTAAATGTTCACACTTTTAGCATGCAGACAGTTCACTCCCAACGTTAGCATGTAGCAACACCAGGCTCATAGCTCAGTGGAGCTAGCCTGTTCCAGACTCGGGTCCTCGTCGCTCCTGGTTCGGAGGTGAGATGTGAGCCTGGCTCCTGATCAGGGGGACATTTTTCCTGAAGACCTCCTGATGAATGGATGGAGAATTTTTCCTGATTATCTTCAGCACAGGTTGATTAAATGTCCCTAACGACGGACAGCCTGCTTTAACTTTTTATTTTCAGCCTAAATCTGAATCTTCTCCCAAACGGTTTTTTGAAATTAAAGAAAAAAATGAACAAGGTTTTTAAGAATGTTCTAAAAAGTTTATTCATTTAAAAACAGTAAAAAAAAAAAAAAAAAAAAAAAAAAAAAAAAAAAAAAAAAAAAAAAAAAATGCTAAAAAGCCATAAAAATACAAAAATAAAGAGAAATGTCCTTTAATTATCCCTAATAAAACTCAATGGTTGAAACTTATTTAATTGATGTCCTTTAAAAGGTTAAATCAGACTTTATGTGGAGGATTTATTGAAACTGATGCTAAAACTAATAAAGTATCAATGTTTATTTTTTTGGACATTCATCAGGCCGATTAGTGAAATAAAATCCTCCAGTCACCTGAAATCTGTCATTTAAAGGTTTAAAATCCTCCAAGTAAAATGAAAATAAATCAGTTTGTAGAGTGTTTACATCGGTTTTATTCGTCTCTGAGGATGAAAACATTTCTAATCTTCATCAGGATGAGCCTGCAGGCTGGGAGGATTCATGGAAACTTTCTGGAGATGAACTTTCCTCACCGGACCTCCCAGACGCCGAGACGAGGAGGAGGTCTGACTCCGACGAGACCAGGATAAACGAGGTGTTTGTTCCAGGATGGAGCAGATCCTGTCTGATCGCTGCAGCTCCTCCTGAGGAGGACGAGGAGCGCCGGAGGAGCTGGAGCTCCTGTTGGGGATTCAGGCAGCAGATCAGGTGAGTTCCTCTAAAGTCCAACGATGGAGGAAAAAGCTTTCTGACAAGTTCCTTCATTTCCAACGTGATGGTTGAACTGAGATGATTTAAAGTTACAGTTTATTTATTTAATATGATATTAAAGTGCCTGTGACTCCATATTTAAATCACTTTATATTAAACAGGTGTAATCTTTGATGCCTCTAGATCAGCGTTGCACCATTAGAACTCAAAATACGCTGTAATTATTTCCTAACGAGCAACTCAGAGATCAGAAGAAAGCGCCGCCTTCCGGTTCTGCTGGGTTTCTCCTTATTTGGCAGCCTGACACTTCTGCTGCAGCAGGGGGCAGTGTCCAGTAGGGGGCAGTGTTGTCATGTGAAAGAGAAACGAAACTGAAACTAAACACTACACGGTCTATGGGCAATGGCGGCGGCACTGCCTCGCTCCAGGTGTCGTGAACGTGCATGTGGGCGGAGAATTGACCATATAAGCAAGTCCGGATCACTATGACCTCATAGCGGGCTGGAGTGAAAAAAACGGTTTGAAACCTGGGTCTGAAATCTGGAAGAGCTTCTCACTGGCTGGACTAGGAGACAGATGGACGCCGTTTGTTGCTCTTTCTGGCAGGTTGAAGGTGAGAACTCAACGTTGCAACATGATAGATAAGTCAGAAAACATGGAAACTGATGTCATGGGACCTTTAACAGTCAGCTTTGGCAAGCCGTTTTAACATTTAATAAACAATCTGACCTCTTTGTAATTCCTATTTCATAAAGCATTAATTTAGTTTATCCTAGTACTAATTGTATTCTTATTGACCTGAATATAAGGCGACCCTCCCTTTCCAAGACTATCTTCAGAAAAAACTAAATTCACTTTTTAAAGAAACTATTTTTATTGAAAATTTGAGAAAGTCGTTTAAATAATACCGTAATTACAGACCGTTAATAGTTGTCTATTACTGCAATCACAAAGATCTGTAATGCATACTCTAGAGCAGTCATTCCCAAACATGGGGTCCCGACCCACAGTGGGGTCGTAAAACATTTTTTATGGGTCGCCAAATTAATTTCAGAACTACACTATTTTTTCTAACCAAAGCTGCTTTCATAAAACAATGCCGCCAATTTGCCGTGAAGCTGAGCCGGTATCTGGGAGCCTTTGGCAGTTCATAGTGTTCAGACCGTGCCGGTAATGTTGCGCAATCGTGTGCTTTTCACAAAAGATTATGCAATGGCGGTATAAAGGGGTATGGGGCGGTCTTCGCGCTGTCGACGTGCAGGATTACAGAGACATGAGACCGAAGTTCCCTTAATAAACAAACAGGTGACTTCTGCTTCTCCTCATAGAGCCAGAAGCTCCGGATCTCTGTATCCTCCAGTTTGCGTCTCCGCTGAGAGTTTACAAATGCTTATAACAGCTTTCCCATGTTTACCAGATTTAAAAAAAAATTCCGGTCGGAGGTCGGCGCACGTTAGCCCCGTTATTAGTGACACCTCCCTCTGTTGGAGCACACACGCCTGCTATTTCACACAGAGCTGCTCTGGCTTTCCAAAGGACGAGTTCTGACCAGAGTAGATGAGCTGAGATATGAAATTCATGCGTTCCTCCTGGAGAAGAAGTCCCCTCTGGCTGACCTGTTTGCTGATGAATGGGTTTTTACATCGTCATATCTGGATATGTTTTCATTGCTGAATGAGCTGAGTTTGAAACTGCAGGGAGAGCACCATGACATGTTCTCACTTTTCAGAAGTCTCTAAAGCTGTGGCTGCACGCCTCAAAGGAACAAAACCATGTCATTACATGTTTCCAAATGTGTAAAAACACAAGAAGAGTTTTTAATTTTTATGTTCAATTTGAGACATTTTTAAGTAAAAAAAAAAAAAAGTAATGCAGAGGAACAGTTGCATTCTCCATGAGTAAATAAAGCCTTTTTAAGGATTCAAGGATTGTCATTGTCATTTCCGAACATGAGATGGAACAAAATGTGTTTCCCTGGTACTGGTTACAGTCCAGAGAGTAAAATAAACAAAGAAGAATAGTGAGAAAATACTAATAAAACAAGACTAGTAATAAAACAATAGATTAAAATAGGTTAATAGATTAAAATGATAAAATAGATTAAGATTGGGTCACGAAGTTTTGTCTTTTTCAAAATGTGGGTCACCTGAAAAAAAGATTGGTAACCTCTGCTCTAGAGTGTGGGGTTCTGCCAGGAAAGACTCTAGAGATCCTGAACAAAAAATATCATCGTAATGTAAACGATCAGAACTTTGCTCAGGACATGTCAGATCAAAAGTCTGCATGAGGCTTTTCCTCACAGTCCTCTGATCAGCTGAGCTCACACAGTCGTCCCGTCTCCTCCCACAGAACGTCATCACCATGATGCTCCATCTTCAGACGTTTCACTCCATAACTCCATGTTTCCTGGCTGCCTGACAGCTGTTTGACGCCTCTGCTGCATATTGACCACCATTAACTCTGTCTCTGTTAACTCGCCCCACGCCACTTTTAATCCAGTCTGTTCCGGTCGGCGCTGGCTTTGATTTTTATAAAATGCTGGCGCCCTCTGCTGTTGCGGTCATGTAACGACCCCAAAATACTAGCCCCCGATAAGAAGACGACCCCGCATTTTCACATTATTTTCAATGAAAAAGCCTCGTCTTATATTCGGGTCAATACGGTAGTTACATATTTTTTTGGGGATTTCTTAAAATACATTTTTACGAGCAGTAAATGTAATTACTGACATCTCAAAGTGTTTGTTCAAATATAAAATATCGTGAAACCAATTAAAGACAGGATGGAGATAAAAACAATATTGATGTAAATGATGATGAATGTAAAGTTTAACGTGAAGTTCAGCCGTTTGGAGCTGCTTTAAGGCGACAAGTTAAGACAGAAACACCAAAACGCCTCTGATGGTTCAAACGGCTGAACTTTTCCTCTTTAGGAGGATCAAACGCTGCTGTTTGGTTTCAGTCAGATCCGTTTTTTAACTCTGACTTTAAACCACAGATGGTGTCAAGCTTCCATAACGTCCCATCATCGGCACGGTGCCGCGCAGAGCAGGAAACGAAGAAACGCCGCCCTCCTCCTCACGGCGCCGCTGGAGGAGGAAATGACAGACGAGTGGGCGGAGGCTTGGAAAACTCCTAAAGGATGGGTTAAACCTGAGAAGGAGGAGGAAACGATGGATGAAACAGAGGAGGAGGAGGGAGATGAAGGACTGGATGATGAAGCTGAGGAAGAGGAGGATGAGGGAGTGGAAGAGGAAGAGGAGGAAGATGTTAGTGGAAATGAAGAGGATGCAAAAATCCTCAAAGAGTTCCAGAAAAAGTCTGAGGAGGAGGAGGAGGAGGATGAAGGAGTAGAAGAGGAGGAGGAAGAGGATGAAGATGTCAACAAGACAGATGAAAAAATAAACAACGAGAAGGATGTGAGACTGGAGGAGGAGGAAGAGGAGCAAGAGGAAGAGGAGGAGATTGAAGAAGAGAAGAACAACGTACAAACAAAGGAGGACAAAAACATAGGTGAGGAGGAGGAAGAGGAGGAGGAAGAAGAGGTTGGAGGTGAAGAGGAGGAAGAGGAAGATCAATCGGACAAAAGAGATAAAGAAGACGAAATAAATGATGAGGATGAAGAGGAAATAAGTGAAGAAGAGGAGGAAAATCCAGACGCAAAAGAAGCTGAAAACACGAGCTTCCTGATTAAAGAGGAGAGGGAGGAAGAGAAGCAGGAGGAAGAGGAGCAGGAGGAAGAGGAGCAGGAAGAATCTGACAAAAAGAAAGAAAAACATGAAAATAAGAGAGAAAATGAGGAAGAAGAGGAGAGTGAAGAGGAGCAGGAGGAAGAGGAGCAGGAAAAAGTGGAGAAGGAGGAAGAGGAGGACGAGGAAAATGAAATGGACAAAAAAGAAAAGCATGAAAAAAAGAGGAGTGAGAAAGAGGAAGAGGAAAATGAGCAGGATGACGAGGAGGAGGAGTTTTATGATTTAGATGAAGACGAGTTGGAATCGAAAGAGAGAAAATCAGAGGAGGAGGAGGAGGAGAAAAACGAACCTGATGAAGAGGACAAAATGAAGGATGAGGAGGAAGATGGCCTAGAAAAAGAGGATGATGAAGATGATGAAAGAAACAAACCGGTAAACTACAAAAGTGACGAAGAAGAGACGAATAAAAGTCTGGAGGAAGATGAGGAGGATGACAAAGAGGATGAGGATCAAGAGAGAAGTGATGAAGAGGAGGAAGACGTGTGTGATGAAACTCAAACGCCAAACCAGGAGGATGAAGATGAGGATGAGGAAGACCAGAAAAACAACACTGAGGATGAAGATGAAGAAGGTTTATTTCAAAAGGAAGATGAGAACAAAAACGATGAAGATGATGACCAACGTAACGAGGAAGAGGAGGAAGAAGAGATCGATGAAGACCATGAAGAAGAGGATGATGAAGTGGAGGAAGATGATGAAGTGGAGGAAGATCAAATTAAAGAGAAAACCACCGAAGAAGAGAAACCGAGGAGGAAGAGGCGAGCCCGGCGTAAAGCGGACACTCCTCTTCATTTACAGTTCCACAACGCCTCCTTCTCCTCCTGGAGGAGGTCGTGGATGGTGGCGGTCGCTCACAGAGGAGGAGATGAAGGCGAGGAGGAGGAGGAGGAGGAAGAGGGGAGCCTGGAGTTCCGGGCCTGGAAGGAATCCTGGAGGATCTGTCGTTGGAAGAGGCCGGACGAAGAGGAGGTGGAGTGTTTCTCTATGGAGCACCGGAGTCAGAGACCCACCGGACTGATGGAGGAGGAGGAGGAGAAGAGAGAGTGGGCTCTGAGCTGGAGGACGACCGCAGCGGAGGAGGAAGAGGAGGAGAAGGAGGAGGACAGCTGAAACTTTCTTAAATATTAAAAACTGAAACATTTTCAAAACTGCTGAAGGTCAAAAGCAGAATGTTGCTTTAATGAATGTTTGGGTTACGACCACACCCCCCGGTGACATCACTCAAAGTGGGCGGAGTCTCTGGAAACCAGAAGTCCTGACTGTGAATATCCTTTTTCTAGGAGATATCAACCATGGTCCCGCCTTCCTCGCTTGTGATTGGCTGCAAGCGCTCTCCTGCGATTGGCTGTGGGGATTTCAGGCATCTGATTGGCTAGGGAGGACCCTCTTCGCCTTGTTAACAGAACAGCTGTTTTTGCCGAGTATCGGGAATCAGATTTGAAGATACTGTTCACGCTCAGTGCTTTTAACTGACTTTATTTCTATGCAGTTTAATGTTTTTATGTTCGCCATCATTTATTTGATGTTTGCTTGTTTGTAAACGTTACATTTAAGATCAAATGAAGATTTTACACCAACAAGCTACTGCTGTGGACAAACAACCCTGTATTTTTAGTTGTATTTTATATTTAGCTGTATTTTATAAATAAAATAAAATCACAGTTACATTTAAGATAAAATTACATTTTCTCTCCGATACAGCTGCAATATTCTCAAAATGCAGGCCTTCATCACATCCAAAAACGTTAAAATTACATTTTCTCTCAGGTTTAGCTACAAAGTTTGTACTACTACTAGCTACTTCTGTTGCTCTCTAGAAGGTGCAGACGAGCGAAGGGCGAAGCCAAAGATCCTTCTAGCCAATCAGATGCGAGAAAGGCGGGAGCTTGCCTGAAATCCCCACAGCCAATCGCAGGAGAGCGCTTGCAGTCAATCACAAGTGAGGAAGGCGGGACCATGGTTGATGTCTCCTAGAAAAAGGATATTCTCGTCCTGACTGGAGCAACGAGTCGTTGCTAGTCAGAGCAGATCAGTGACAAACCAGCAGCTGATTTTCAGGTTTTTTAAAACATTTCAAAGTTCTGAATTATTAAATCATATTTATCAGTTCAGATGTTGTAATGATGAGTTTTAATAATGAAATTTACCGTAGTTTTACATTTCTTTTAATATCATAATTATGGCTTTTAAATGACTAATTATGAGTTTTAAAGTCACACGTCTCTATTAGTTTGATCATATCTATGAATTATAACATTGTAATTTAGAGCTTTAAAATCATAATTATGACCTTGAAATTGGTATTTATAATAATAAATGTGAATACAGCCTGGTAAACTTCTGCATGTAAAACTCAAACATACAATCCAAAATGTAATGAATGAATCAAACTCAAGGCTGAAACTCAACATTCAGTACTGAAACTTCCACCTGGCCGCCACAGGAAGTACCAAAATAAAAGCTGTTGTATTCAGTGAAGCCCAGACTTATGTCTCCCTCTGGTGGTGGGACGGTGTCACTGTTCTCCAGACCCACATCCTGTTCTTGTTGCTGATAATGGATGAAAATGTTTTTATAAGAAACAAGAAAAAGATCAACCAATCAGATCATCTGATGCTGATTTTTATGAATGTAGGAGACTTTTTATGTCTCATAACAAAGATTTACTGATTCTTTTCTAGAGACGAGTACTTCCTGTTTCTAGAGACTCCGCCTCCTATTAGGTGATGTCACCGGTCCTTACTGTTGCTCCCTTAACTTTAAATTAAGTTGTTTCATGCCTTGTTCTGGATACAAGCATCTTGGTTGGTTACCATGGTAACAGACTCAGGTAGGAGCTTCGTGATGCTGAAAATCCCAAACTGGACCTGGAGGAAGTCATGTGATCTATCTGTGAAGCTGTGAGTGGAGGTTTGATCAAAGAGAAGAAAAATGTTTGTAAATAAAGTTTAGATCAAAGAACTCTGATGACTGCATTTCATAAAGTCACCACCAGGGGGAGACTCTATCTATCTATCTATCTATCTATCTATCTATCTATCTATCTATCTATCTATCTATCTATCTATCTATCTATCTATCTATCTATCTATCTATCTATCTATCTATCTATCTATCTATCTATCTATCTATCTATCTATAGGGGGAGGTGGGGTCTCTCCTCCCTCCTGCTGCTGAGGATTAGCATCAGCTCAGACTTCTTTGTGATGGTGATGAAATCCGTTTCCACCTCCAGCCGTCAGGATCAGACCAGGGGGCGGGGCCTAGGGGGTCTAGAGTCAGGACTGGTTTGTTTCTAAAAACATCAGGATTATACTCTAAAAAGTTCTGAAAGGTTTCCTGTTTCTAATGAGTTTTATTCATGTTACCAGAAACATTTCTGTCTCAGCTCTGACTGGGATCCAGAGGTCAGAGGTAACAAACTGAAACCTCCTGAAATGATCTGATACCAGAAATAAGAGGAAATCTGCCAAACTCCTAAGAAACTCCTGGACTGGAACAGGAATCCTGGACTGGACTAGGAGTCCTGGACTGGAACAGGAATCCTGGACTGGACTAGGAGTCCTGGACTGGACTAGGAATCCTGGACTGGAACAGGAGTCCTGGACTGGACTAGGAGTCCTGGACTGGAACAGGAATCCTGGACTGGACTAGGAATCCTGGACTGGACTAGGAGTCCTGGACTGGAACAGGAGTCCTGGACTGGAAGAGGAATCCTGGACTGGACTAGGAGTCCTGGACTGGACTAGGAGTTCTGGACTGGAACAGGAATCCTGGACTGGACTAGGAGTCCTGGACTGGAACAGGAATCCTGGACTGGACTAGGAATCCTGGACTGGACTAGGAGTTCTGGACTGGAACAGGAGTCCTGGACTGGAAGAGGAATCCTGGACTGGACTAGGAGTCCTGGACTGGACTAGGAGTTCTGGACTGGAACAGGAATCCTGGACTGGACTAGGAGTCCTGGTCGTGAAGTCATGAAGGTTTTTCAGAATAAAAGTTGTGTTTTCAGCAGCAGGAGGATCATTAACATCTGAAGGTGAGACAGGATGGGGT
>SSNR01000054.1:902986-923736 GCA_006937965.1 Callopanchax toddi | reverse complement strand
GGGGGGGGGGGTAATAATGGATGAGGACAGGAACTAAAGGAAAGAGACATTTAGATTCCTCATCAAGAAAAGCTTCAACTAGTCAAAATAAAATCCTGAACTTCAGCCTTTAGTTGATTTTTCACACATTTAAAATCAAAAGAGGCTAAAGTTTGGATCTGATTGAGTTTAATGTCAACAGGTTGGTTAAAACCTTCAAATGAAGCAGAGCTTTTAGAACAAAGAGCCTCGTTTATTCTGACCTCACAGGATCAAACAGGAGAGTTCCTGAGTCCTGGACTGGGTTTTAAAAACAATCAAATAAAATGTGTTTAAAAAGTTACAAATAAAGACAGAACGGAACTGTCAGATCCAAACATTCAACCTGATCAAACCTGAAAACTTCAGCTGGTTTCTGTTGTTGATTCAACCTGAGACGGAAACGCGTGCAGGGGGTGGGGGCGGGGCTACTGGAGCCACGCCCCCTCATCTCCCTGAAGCAGAATCACCTGGTGAGCAGAAGTCTGAAGTCTGGAGGCGACGGAGGAGAAAGTTCTGCTCCTCTGGAGGATTTTAGACTTTTATCAGGTTTTAGTTACTTATTTTTTAGGAAGTGTAGACTGATCAGGATGATTTCGACTCCTCTCTGATTCCTCCTGCACTTCAGTTCCTTCAGGACTTTTAAACCTTTTTACCTTCACCTGTGGAGATGGAGCGCGCGCTCACGTTCAGGTGAGTTCACAGAAAAAAACCAAACTGGAAAACTCAGGTTTCATCAATTTAAACTCTAACTGGTTGTTCTGGGGTGTGTTTCAGGATCTGTGTGTTTCTGTGTCTTCAGTTTGTGGCTGCGCTGCTTGAGTCGGGTAACACACGCACGCGCACACACACACACACACACACACACACACTGGGGTTTCTCTTCATTTACACATCAGTTCAGTTTAATTAGAGGAAGTTTTTCTCAGCAGGAGGAGTTTGATGCTGTTTTACTGAAGAGAATCAACTAAACAGTAAAAAATAATCAGTTCAGACAAGTTCTTAATAAACAGGATTTTAACATCTGAGGTTAAATCATGAATTTAAATCAAATCTGAAGTTTTTTTTTCTTACTTTAACCTGAGAAGGCAGCAGCTCAGCTGTTTGACTGCAGGAGGTTTAATAAATGTTTTAGAGTTTAGAGCTGATTTCTGCAGGAACTCTTGATTTTCTTTCTTTCTTTTGGTTTGTAACGTTAGCATAACATTAGTTTTCTTTTCAAACAAACAGGAGTTGAATTTACAACCAAAAAAGGAACAGGCAGAAGCGATGCTTATTTTCCACCTATAATAACTTATAGTATATACATTCCTTTTGTTTTCGCCAACAAAAAATAACCACGATGAAAACTCATTCATGTCTACACAGACTGTTCATACTCAGTAAATATTTGACACCATGCTTTAAACTTCGGTAAAGATTCTTCAAGTCATAATCTAACTCATTGCATGATTTCACACCAACAACAGAAACATCTTGATTTCACATTAGTTCAGACATAAACACACCTCTGAGATCAGAGTGATCACCTCTTGGTTTGAAATAAACTTTATTATTATTATTATACTCTGTGGAGAATCTCTACAATTTTTACTTTTATCTCTTAATGTGAGCGTTTTAATTTGGCTAAATAACTGATGGGTTGGTGCGAGGTATCCCACTTTGTTTACTATTCTAACAGCCTTTTTTGGTAACTCAACACACATTTTTCCTGCATTTCCCCAAATCTCTGCACAGTAAGACAAATAAGGCAGAACTAAAGAGCAATAAATCAAAACAAAGCTTTCTTATTTAGTACATCCCTTGTTTTATAGATTTAGACCGTTTGATAACTTCAATATGTGGTTTCCAACTGAGTTGACTCTCCATAATCACACCTAAACATTTAGTTTCCTGTACTTGTTCAATTTGAACTCCATTTAAAAACAGCTTAGCACCGTCATTGTCCCTGTTCCCTGAAAATATCATGAATTTGGTCTTACTTTCATTTAGTGATAACTTATTAGAATCAAACCATTTTTTAATTGAGACCAACTCGTTTTCAACCTCTTGTAATAATTTACTCGTGTTTTTTCCCGTACAGATAAAATTTGTATCATCTGCAAACATAATGAATTTTAACCGAGTCGACACAGAAAAGATGTCGTTCAGGTAGAGTGTGAAGAATTGTGGTCCTAGCGCCGAGCCTTGCGGTACACCACATATTACTTTTTCAAGCTGTGAGTCTGTATTATTAACAGTTACATATTGAAATCTACTGCTTAAATACACTGTAAAAAGAAAAGGTTGAATCAACTTAATTGAATTGCTTCAGTTGGTAACAAGCAATTGAATTAAGTTTATCCAACTTAAATTACTAGGTACAAATTTATTAATTTAAGTTGGATAAACTTAATTCAATTGCTTGTTACCAATTGAAGCAATTCAGTTGAGTTGGTTCAACTATTCTCTTTTTTCAGTGTAACTTTGAAGCCATTGATTAGTTTTACCACAAAGACCATAGATTTGATGGGTTCTAGGTTCTAAACCAGAACCTTTATGACTGAAAGAGACATTTTACCATCTCTCATAATCAACACCACGACTTGACCCTTCAAATTAAGAGTTTAAATTCAATTGTAACTTTTTTATTTTTAAAATTTAAGCGTTAAGAATGACTAAAAAAATGAAATATGCTTTTTTCCTCTTATTTAAAGAATCGGTTAAGTTTCCTATAGTTAGAAATAAAAAAAGCATGAAGTTTCACCTAAATACTTAAAAAATAAAATATTTCTGATGTCAAGTTTTAAAAAAAAGGTTTTATTCCTGTTTTTTTCTCATAGAAAAATGTATCATAATTTGATGTTTAAAAGTGTTTTCGAAATCCATAAAACATGAGGAACCACCATGTGTTTTACATGGATTTTAGAGTTAAACTGCTGTTTTTTTAAAGTCACATAAACCATTAGTTGTATTTAAAATAGTTTTGTACACTGTAAACAAAAAAAGAGTACATTTTACAGTAAAAAACTGGCAGCTGTGGTTGCCAGAAAAACTCAGTAGAAAACACTGTGAACCGTAAACATTTTACTGAACAAACCGTGTTCACCACAGTAATACAGACGCCTTGGAGCTCCTTTGGCTTTTCATCTGTATTATTTCATCTGATTATGATTTGTTCAGTAACATTTTTTACATGTGCACACTATTTTTTACGGAATTCTGGCAACCGCAGCTGCCAGTTTTTTACTGTAAACATTACATTTTGTTTTTTACAGTGTATTTTGAGCTGATTCTGGTTCTAAATGATGGGAAGCCGTCGTTAGAATTAATCTACTGGAAGCTCCTGAAGAAAAACTGCTCAAACTATTGCTTCCCTGTTGAATATAAATGTTACTTCGGTTCATGTTTGGCCAAAATGACGAGGAGACACTTTAGAGGCTGAAGAGCTGCAGGCTGAGAGAAAACCTAAATGATCCCATCTGTATTCTAGATGTGTGACTTAGAGGTGAAAGGACTGATCAAGTCTTAGTTTTCTGTGCTTGTAATTCTGTTTTAATGTAGAAACCCGACCAGTGGCAGGAGCTGATCATTAGCTCCATCTAAACTCAGCTGTCTCTGTTAAATAAATCAAATCAGTTCAACCTGTGACCCAAAACACAAACAGGTCAAGAGAAAATATTTTACAGGTTTTTATTAGATAAATATTTTTCAGATTGTCTTTGTGATTCGTTGTTTAAATAAACATCAGAATATTCATTCAGAATCTGATTTTGTTCATGATTTTAATTTATATCCTGTAACTTTCTGGTGGTTTTTCAAATTAAAGGTTGATCTCGCAGGATTTTAGGTTTGGATAAAGTTTTAAAAACAGAGGAATCGTGAGTTTATTTATTAATAATTATTAATATCCTGGAGGAATCAGAAAGTCATGTAAATATCAGGAGACTGTTTTAGTCAAACCTTGTCTGTCAGGTCAGTGGGAAGTAAAAAAAACACAATGGAATTCTGGGTATTTTTGCTGTTTTTTTAATTATTTTTTTAATCAGAGCAGAGATAAACAAAAAAAAAAAAAAATCACCTGGTTGGAATCAGACGATGTTCTCAGAATCAGTGAATCTCTATCAGGTTTTAATAAAAAAACATTTCTGTTAACGGGAAGTTTAAAAAAGTCCAATTGAATTCTGGGTATTTTTTCTAAATATCATCAGTGAAACTTCCGAAGTAGAGACAAACCCAAAAACGAGTCAACATTTTTCATCCTGATCGTCTGAGACTCTGGTATCATCAGCCGCTCCGTGTTTAGGTTGATCCATGTCGTGTTTTTAATGCGTCCTGTGAAACATTCAGTTTTACTCAAACTAAAAACTCACCAGAACCAAAATAAAAACCTCATTTTATCACATGAACTCACCGTTGCTATGTGCTAATTACACTTTAGCAAAAACCATTATTATTTTAGCTAAAGTTAATCTTCATTCCATCAGGTTTCAGCCAGTTTTAACTCTTTCATCTCTTCCTGGCCTTCATTGACTTTTCTCAGTTTAGCTTATGTGGAACTTAATTTCAGTTTTTAACAATTTTTCAGAGGATGTAGCAGTTTTTGTTGCGAACTTAAACTTTAGTTTCAGCTGTTTCTCAGTCTGTCTTATCCTGATTTAACTGTATTTACACCGTTCAGCTTAGATTAAGCCATTAATCAGTTTTTTAGCTATTTCCACAGGTTTTTCCAATCATTACAGCTGAATTAAAGTTTTTTCAGCAGATTAAACAATAAAATTCAACAGTTCAAATATTTTTAAACCTAATAATTCAAATTTAATAACTTTAAGCTACATTAAACTTCAACAATTCAAAATTTTCAGCAAATATTTCAAGTTTAGCTAATTTTCAGCTCATTTGAGCTTCATTCAGCTGGTTTTCGGCAAATACAGCTGTCTCATTCAGCATTAAATGCATTCAAACTTTGCATTTTTGCAAGAAATGCATCTTTTCTAGTCTAGTTCTAGTCTAGAATAGTTAAATAGTTTTCTGTTATTTATGTATTTTTTATTTAGATGAAACGGTGTCAGCAGGTATAAGGAGTCGTATCAGCCCCTGAATGAGTCGAGCTCTAACTTTTTATTTATAATTACCCAAAAACATGAAGTTATTCTGTAAAAAAAAAATCAAATTTTCTGAAAAATAAACAGAAAGTTAGAATTTCTGCTGTGATTCTCACCAACAGGAAGTTAAAGAAGGAGGGATTTCTGGGTATTTTTCTTCTGTTTTATCAACAGGGATTCTAAAAAGTAGTCGGCAAAAGAATCTTGTGGTCACCAGACTCTACCAATAATCAGTGATCGACTGATCCTGTCTGACTCCCAGAATCATGATTTCTATTAATGGTTGTTCTTTGAGATGAATCAGAATCCGGTTGGATCAGAAATCAGAACCGGCCCTTAAAGCCTGAATCAGGACATTTCTTTAGATTATTGTTGAGTTAAATAATGTGTTGATGAAAAGCTCAGGCTGGACGTTTCAGGCTGAATTCAGTAGGTTCCTCCATCATGTATTAATAACAGGGGTTGGGTTTTTTCCACCTCTTTGACCTTTTAGTGCATCCTGACTCATCTAATCTGATTTTAACTCTTTTTTTCCAGACTGTGAGGGAAGTGAATGCATCAGAACAACTCCTCCTTCCTCCTCTTCCTCTCCGTCTCCGGAGGTGAGATCCTCTCATCCCTCCCAGGAGTTCCTGGATCAGTTTGTCCAGGTGGACTCTCCAAACGGCGGGGACCGTAAACACCGTGACGCCAGCGCCGTCCTGCCCTTCATCGGCCTCACCAGCAGTGAGTCTTCCTCCTCCTCCTCTCACCTGGCTGACAGTTTTCTTTATTGGCTCTGAAACCAAACAGAAGACTGAGGAACTTTACCCATAATGCACCTGATATGAGCTGAAAAGAGTTTAATTTATTGTGAAATCTTTTAGTTTGAGACTTCTTAAACCTCTTCTTTTACAGTTTTTCAGCTGTTTTAAAAAGATCAAAATATTCAGCTCCTTCAATCTGGTTCTGAGTATTTTAGTATTTTTTTTAGAGGTTTGTGTTTAGAGTTAAAGGTTCCTGTCTCCTCTGCTCTCACTGGTTTCAGCATTGTTCTGTGATTTCCAGCTGTTTGTTGCGACTCTCTGCTGTTTACTGACGTGAAGCAGAGGACAGGAGGAATGTGTCGCCAGCTGCAGACTCTGGTTTACGTCGCTGATACAGGAGGAGGCAGCTGAACTCAGATCAGCTCTAAAAACAAGAAGACGTCAGGAAATCAGCGGCCGGTTATTTCTTTGTTCTCTAAATACTCAAATCTGAACTGCTTGACCAGAGCCATGATATCAGCCAGTACCATCTAATATAACCTAACGTTATATTAGACGGTTCTACCTCAGCGTGATGCAGCAGGACCACATGAACCATAACGAGTCACGATATTTCCCCCTGGACTGGAGAGTTCTGATCTGGTTCTGGAGGTTCAGAGGGAGTTTTCCTTCCTACTTTCGCCTCAGACTGAGCTGCTCAGGATGGAGGACCTGATGAAACGAAGCTTCAGCTGCTTCCTTTAGAGCGAGTCTCACGTTTAGTCGGTTCGATAATCAACAGTTTGAGTCCTGAACAAACTAATTTAGCTCCGTCAATCTGAAACTGGAACCAAAACTCCCTGCATGTGATGAGTCTTTGATCCAAACCAGGTCTTCATGGAGGAGAGAGGAAGGACGGGAACCGACCAATCAGAGGACACCTTACATCACACACAGGCCCCGCCTCCAGAGTCTCAAACGTCTTCAGTCAATCGAAGGCCGAGCAGCCGAGCACGCATTGAGAAAGTTGAGCGTGCACTCGTCAGTGGCGTGCACGTTTTGATTGACAGTCATCACCAGATGCTGTAAAACTGATTCACTCAGTAGTTGGAGCTTCCTCTGTCGTATCGTGTTTGTGTGCTCGGTGTTTGGTGCATGTGCACGTTCACGAGCACCGTTTTCCTTTGATGATATTAAAGTCTGATAAACACACGGCGTCCTGCTGGACTGTAGAGGTTAACCGTTCTGACGGCACTGGGGCGTTTCTACGTAACAGCTGATCTAAAAACCAGAACGTCTGCTGCTCATTCATCACGGATCTGCAGCAGCGTCTCTCCTGATCTGACTGTCCATGAATACAAATCCATTCAGAGAACTACTTCCTGTTTCTAGAGGCCCCACCCCTTTAGTCTTTAATGAACAATGTGAACTCTGATTTTGGGTTTTTACAGGAGTTAGATTTTTATTCTTTGTGTTTTAGTGTTGTTGTTGTTGTTGTTTAGTGTTGTGGTTTGGTGTCATGGTGGTGGTGGTGGTGGTGGTTTGGTGGCGTCGTGGTGGTGGTTTGGTGGCGTCGCGGTGTTGGTTTGGTGGCGTCGCGGTGGTGGTTTGGTGGCGTCGTGGTGGTGGTTTGGTGGCGTCGTGGTGGTTTGGTGTCGTGGTGGTGGTTTGTGGTGGTGGATGTGGTGGTGGTTTGGTGGCGTGGTGGTGGTGTGGTGGCGTGGTGGTGGTTTGGTGGCGTGGTGGTGGTTTGGTGGCGTCGTGGTGGTGGTTTGGTGTCGTGGTGGTGGTTTGTGGTGGTGGATTGTGGTGGTGGTTTGGTGGCGTCGTGGTGGTGGTTTGGTGTCGTGGTGGTGGTTTGGTGTCGTGGTGGTGGTGGTTTGGTGGCGTCGTGGTGGTGGTTTGGTGGCGTCGTGGTGGTGGTTTGGTGTCGTGGTGGTGGTTTGGTGGCGTGGTGGTGGTTTGGTGGCGTGGTGGTGGTGGTTTGGTGGCGTGGTGGTGGTGGGTTGGTGGCGTGGTGGTGGTGGTTTGGTGTCGTGGTGGTGGTTTGGTGTCGTGGTGGTGGTTTGGTGGCGTCGTGGTGGTGGTTTGGTGGTGTCGTGGTGGTGGTTTGGTGGTGTCGTGGTGGTGGTTTGGTGGCGTGGTGGTGGTGGTTTGGTGGCGTGGTGGTGGTGGTTTGGTGACGTGGTGGTGGTTTGTGGTGGTGGATTGTGGTGGTGGTTTGGTGGCGTGGTGGTGGTTTGGTGGCGTGGTGGTGGTGGTTTGGTGGCGTGGTGGTGGTGGTTTGGTGGTGTGGTGGTGGTGGTTTGGTGGCGTGGTGGTGGTGGTTTGGTGGCGTCGTGGTGGTGGTTTGGTGTCGTGGTGGTGGTTTGGTGTCGTGGTGGTGGTTTGTGGTGGTGGATTGTGGTGGTGGTTTGGTGGCGTGGTGGTGGTTTGGTGGCGTCGTGGTGGTGGTTTGGTGGCGTCGTGGTGGTGGTTTGGTGTCGTGGTGGTGGTGGTTTGGTGGCGTGGTGGTGGTGGTTTGGTGGCGTCGCGGTGGTGGTTTGGTGGCGTCGTGGTGGTTTGGTGTCGTGGTGGTGGTTTGTGGTGGTGGATTGTGGTGGTGGTTTGGTGGAGTGTGGTGGTGGTTTGGTGTCGTGGTGGTGGTTTGGTGGCGTGGTGGTGGTTTGGTGGCGTCGTGGTGGTGGTTTGGTGGCGTGGTGGTGGTGGGTTGGGGGCGTTGTCGTGGTGTGGCGTCGTCATGGTTTGGTGTCGTGGTGGTGGTTTGTGGTGGTGGTGGTGGTTTGGCGTCGTGGTGGTGTGGCGTCGTCGTGGTGTGGCGTCGTCGTGGTTTGGCATTGTGGTGGTTTGGTGGCGTGGTGGTTTTGGTGGAGTGTGGTGGTGGTTTGGTGGCGTGGTGGTGGTTTGGTGGCGGCGTGGTGGTGGTTTGGTGGCGTCGTGGTGGTGGTTTGGTGGCGTCGTGGTGGTGGGTTGGTGTCGTGGTGGTGGTTTGTGGTGGTGGATTGTGGTGGTGGTTTGGTGGTGTGGTGGTGGTGGTTTGGTGGTGTCGTGGTGGTGGTTTGGTGGCGTGGTGGTGGTGGTTTGGTGGCGTGGTGGTGGTGGTTTGGTGGCGTGGTGGTGGTTTGGTGTCGTGGTGGTGGTTTGTGGTGGTGGAGTGTGGTGGTGGGTTGGTGGCGTGGTGGTGGTTTGGTGGCGTGGTGGTGGTGGTTTGGTGGCGTTGTCGTGGTGTGGCGTCGTCATGGTTTGGTGTCGTGGTGGTGGTTTGGTGGCGTGGTGTGGCGTCGTCATGGTTTGGTGTCGTGGTGGTGGTTTGTGGTGGTGGAGTGGGGTTGGCGTGGTGGTGGTGGTTTGGTGGCGTGGTGGTGGTGGTTTGGTGGCGTGGTGGTGGTGGTTTGGTGGCGTGGTGGTGGTGGTTTGGTGTCGTGGTGGTGGTTTGTGGTGGTGGATTGTGGTGGTGGTTTGGTGGCGTGGTGGTGGTGGGTTGGTGGCGTGGTGGTGGTTTGGTGGCGTGGTGGTGGTTTGGTGGCGTGGTGGTGGTTTGGTGGCGTGGTGGTGGTGGTTTGGTGTCGTGGTGGTGGTTTGGTGGTGTTGTGGTGGTGGTTTGGTGGCGTCGTGGTGGTGGTTTGGTGGCGTGGTGGTGGTGGTTTGGTGGCGTCGTGGTGGTGGTTTGGTGGCGTCGTGGTGGTGGTTTGGTGGCGTCGTGGTGGTGGTTTGGTGTCGTGGTGGTGGTTTGGTGGCGTGGTGGTGGTGGTTTGGTGGCGTCGTGGTGGTGGTTTGGTGGCGTCGTGGTGGTGGTTTGGTGTCGTGGTGGTGGTTTGTGGTGGTGGATTGTGGTGGTGGTTTGGTGGCGTGGTGGTGGTTTGGTGTCGTGGTGGTGGTTTGGTGGCGTGGTGGTGGTTTGTGGTGGTGTGGTGGTGGTGGTTTGGTGGCGTCGTGGTGGTGGTTTGGTGGCGTCGTGGTGGTGGTTTGGTGTCGTGGTGGTGGTTTGTGGTGGTGGTTGTGGTGGTGGTTTGGTGGATTGTGGTGGTGGTTTGGTGGCGTGGTGGTGGTTTGGTGGCGTCGTGGTGGTGGTTTGGTGGCGTGGTGGTTTGGTGGCGTGGTGGTGGTTTGTGGTGGTGGTGGTGGTTTGGTGGCGTCGTGGTGGTGGTTTGGTGTCGTGGTGGTGGTTTGGTGTCGTGGTGGTGGTTTGTGGTGGTGGATTGTGGTGGTGGTTTGGTGGCGTGGTGGTGGTGGTTTGGTGGCGTCGTGGTGGTGGTTGGTGGTGTCGTGGTGGTGGTTTGGTGGCGTGGTGGTGGTGGTTTGGTGTCGTGGTGGTGGTTTGGTGTCGTGGTGGTGGTTTGTGGTGGTGGATTGTGGTGGTGGTTTGGTGGTGTGGTGGTGGTTTGGTGGCGTGGTGGTGGTTTGGTGGCGTGGTGGTGGTTTGGTGGCGTGGTGGTGGTGGTTTGGTGGCGTGGTGGTGGTGGTTTGGTGGCGTGGTGGTGGTTTGGTGGCGTGGGGGTGGTTTGGTGGCGTGGTGGTGGTTTGGTGGCGGTTTGGTGGCGTCGTGGTGGTTTGGTGTCGTGGTGGTGGTTTGTGGTGGTGGATTGTGGTGGTGGTTTGGTGTCGTGGTGGTGGTTTGGTGTCGTGGTGGTGGTTTGGTGGCGTGGTGGTGGTGGTTTGGTGGCGTGGTGGTGGTGGTTTGGTGGCGTCGTGGTGGTGGTTTGGTGGCGTGGTGGTGGTGGTTTGGTGTCGTGGTGGTGGTTTGTGGTGGTGGATTGTGGTGGTGGTTTGGTGGCGTGGTGGTGGTGGTTTGGTGTCGTGGTGGTGGTTTGGTGTCGTGGTGGTGGTTTGGTGGCGTCGTGGTGGTTTGGTGTCGTGGTGGTGGTTTGTGGTGGTGGATTGTGGTGGTGGTTTGGTGGCGTGGTGGTGGTTTGGTGGCGTGGTGGTGGTGGTTTGGTGGCGTGGTGGTGGTGTTTGGTGGCGTGGTGGTGGTGGTTTGGTGACGTGGTGGTGGTTTGGTGACGTGGTGGTGGTTTGGTGTCGTGGTGGTGGTTTGGTGGCGTCGTGGTGGTGTGGTGGCGGTTTGGTGGCGTCGTGGTGGTTTGGTGTCGTGGTGGTGGTTTGTGGTGGTGGATTGTGGTGGTGGTTTGGTGGCGTGGTGGTGGTGGTTTGGTGTCGTGGTGGTGGTTTGTGGTGGTGGATTGTGGTGGTGGTTTGGTGGATTGTGGTGGTGGTTTGGTGGCGTGGTGGTGGTTTGGTGGCGTGGTGGTGGTTTGGTGGCGTGGTGGTGGTGGTTTGGTGGCGTGGTGGTGGTGGTTTGGTGGCGTGGTGGTGGTGGTTTGGTGGCGTCGTGGTGGTGGTTTGGTGGCGTCGCGGTGGTGGTTTGGTGGCGTGGTGGTGGTTTGGTGTCGTGGTGGTGGTTTGTGGTGGTGGATTGTGGTGGTGGTTTGGTGGCGTGGTGGTGGTTTGGTGGCGTGGTGGTGGTTTGGTGGCGTGGTGGTGGTTTGGTGGCGTGGTGGTGGTTTGGTGGCGTGGTGGTGGTGGTTTGGTGGCGTCGTGGTGGTGGTTTGGTGTCGTGGTGGTGGTTTGGTGTCGTGGTGGTGGTTTGTGGTGGTGGATTGTGGTGGTGGTTTGGTGGCGTGGTGGTGGTGGTGTGGTGGCGTGGTGGTGGTTTGGTGTCGTGGTCATGGTTTGGTGTCGTGGTGGTGGTTTGTGGTGGTGGTGGTGGTTTGGCGTCGTGGTGGTGTGGCGTCGTCGTGGTGTGGCGTCGTCGTGGTTTGGCATTGTGGTGGTTTGGTGGCGTGGTGGTGGTTTGGTGGCGTCGCGGTGGTGGTTTGGTGGCGTCGCGGTGGTGGTTTGGTGGCGTCGTGGTGGTGGTTTGGTGGCATGGTGGTTTGGTGGCGTGGTGGTGGTTTGGTGTCGTGGTGGTGGTTTGGTGGCGTCGTGGTGGTGGTTTGGTGGGGTCGTGGTGGTGGTTTGGTGGCGTCGCGGTGGTGGTTTGGTGGCGTCGCGGTGGTGGTTTGGTGGCGTCGTGGTGGTGGTTTGGTGGCATGGTGGTTTGGTGGCGTGGTGGTGGTTTGGTGGCGTGGTGGTGGTTTGGTGGCGGTTTGGTGGCGTCGTGGTGGTTTGGTGTCGTGGTGGTGGTTTGGTGGGGTGGTGGTGGTGGTTGGGTGGCGTCGTGGTGGTGGTTTGGTGGCGTCGCGGTGGTGGTTTGGTGGCGTCGTGGTGGTGGTTTGGTGGCGTCGTGGTGGTTTGTGGTGGTGGATTGTGGTGGTGGTTTGGTGGATTGTGGTGGTGGTTTGGTGGCGTGGTGGTGGTTTGGTGGCGTGGTGGTGGTGGTTTGTGGTGGTGGTGGTGGTTTGGTGGCGTCGCGGTGGTGGTTTGGTGGCGTCGCGGTGGTGGTTTGGTGGCGTCGCGGTGGTGGTTTGGTGGCGTGGTGGTTTGGTGGCGTGGTGGTGGTGGTTTGGTGGCGTTGTCGTGGTGTGGCGTCGTCATGGTTTGGTGTCGTGGTGGTGGTTTGGTGGCGTGGTGTGGCGTCGTCAGGGTTTGGTGTCGTGGTGGTGGTTTGTGGTGGTGGATTGTGGTGGTGGTTTGGTGGCGTCGTGGTGGTGGTTTGGTGTCGTGGTGATGGTTTGGTGTCGTGGTGGTGGTTTGTGGTGGTGGTGGTGGTTTGGCGTCGTGGTGGTGTGGCGTCGTCGTGGTGTGGCGTCGTCGTGGTTTGGCATTGTGGTGGTTTGGTGGCGTGGTGGTGGTTTGTGGTGGTGGATTGTGGTGGTGGTTTGGTGGCGTCGTGGTGGTGGTTTGGTGTCGTGGTGGTGGTTTGGTGGCGTCGTGGTGGTGGTTTGGTGGCGTCGTGGTGGTGGTTTGGTGGCGTCGTGGTGGTGGTTTGGTGTCGTGGTGGTGGTTTGGTGGTGGCGTGGTGGTGGTTTGGTGGCGTGGTGGTGGTTTGGTGGCGTGGTGGTGGTTTGGTGTTGTTGTTTTCGTGTTGTTTTTTTTGTTCTTCACTTCTGCAGCTTCCTGTAACCATTTAAAGACATGTCCCCTGCAGTCAGACTCTTATTTTGTGTTTCCTGTTGTGATGTTTTCCTTTAAAGGTGCAGATCAGAGTCGCAGCTGCTGTAAGAACGGAGGAACTTGTATCCTGGGCAGCTTCTGCGCCTGCCCTCAGTTCTTCACCGGGAGGAGTTGTGAGTACGACACCCGCATCAGGTAAAGGACCGGAGATAAAAACGGGTCCAGGTCATCTCCTGGGAGGAGAAATGAGGCGGTTCTAACGGGTCTTTCTGTGCAGGAGGTGTGACTTCATCCTCCACGGGGAGTGGGTCCAGAAGGGCTGCTCGTACTGCCGCTGCGTCTACGGCGTCCTGCACTGCTTCCCTCACGTCTTCCATAAAGACTGTGGTGAGAAACCCAGAGATAAACGACAGCTGCTATCAGAAAGATTCACCCTCCAGTTATCAGTAGTGCTAAACGTGGTGCAGCAGCCTCAGGTCTCCATAGCAGCAGACTGACTCAAACATGTGGCTCTTTGGGTAATCAGACTTTTTATTCATGTTTTAACCTCCTGAGGTGTTGAAGGGGGGAGGCACCCAAACCAGCCGTTCACACCCTGAAACAAAGCAGCTCCTTCTGGGTGTAAATGAACGTCTGCAGGCTCACCTGCTCATTTACACCTCCTTTATCTGCTGCTCAAACACAAAACCTTCCTCCCTCCATCCATTCACAGCCCAGACATCAGAAACAGGTCAAACTAGTCGAAGGTCGGAAACTAAAAATACAACCTGGAGATGTTGATTCCCCTATTTAGTGAAATTTATTACATTTTTAGTGGAATAAAGTTGCTTTTTGAACAAAAATAAAACATTTAAATCTCATCCTAACAAATAAAGACTGGTTTCTGCTTACAGACGTTCTCCAGGGAAGAAAAGTTTAAAGCCCCCAAAACGTTCGTTTAAAAATAATTATTTTACAGAATTTGTGAGCAAAAGCCAATCGGGACGACTTCACTCAGGTCATCTGAGGTCAATAAAAACAACCCCCGTTTCTCAGCGTCTCTCTGTGTTAGAGCTGACCAGAAGAAATGAGGAAAAAATCCTAAGAAAGTGAACTCTTCTGTTTTTCTTATCAGAGGAGCTGAGGGTTCAGCTTGTTTTTATTGAATATGAGTTCTGTTTCCTCCTGTAGCAGCAGAGCTCCGAAACCATCAACTTTTCACAATAAGAGCCTCAAACACAGCTTTAAATCTTTATTGAGCCAATTGGAATTCTGGGAAATGATCATCTTTGCTGCAGAACTTTAGTTTTATTCACAAAAGATCTGTTCAAAAGAAGTTTCTCCTCAACAGTCTGACATCACATTTCACTAGTTTTCTGTAAAAATCATAAAGCATTCTGGGATAGTTTGAGAAAAATGAAGACAAGTAAAAAAGAAACATGGCCGCCATTTCTCACTGAACTTTAAAGGCTAGAAAACAAACTAAATCAGTGAATTCAGGTAGATTTTAGTACATTTTATGGTAAATGGCTTTCCATAAAAAGTAGCATCATGTAATCCAACTGGTATTTTATATCTGAGTCCGAAGATTCAACCTATAAAGTAGAGGAAGATGAACTCCCTATAGCAGACTCACATGTTGAAGTTCTGTTCACTAAGACAACAGCTGATCAATCTGACTCTTGGTCTTTATCCTGCAGACGACTTGGACCAGGAGGTGCGCTGGTTTCGCTCGTCGGCCGTCAGGATGAATCCACTCCGCTTCTTCCTGTTTTCCTCGCTGCTGCTTTTCTTCTGAAGGTTTCTCCAAACTGGACTGGAACCAAGTCTTTGAAATGTCAGCGTGTGTGTTTTGTCCTGTAACTCAAATGAGTTTAGACTTTGTGATCAGACGGTTTGTAGAAATCAGTTTAAATCTAAACAGTGTTTGGCCTGATGTGAACGGGTATCAAATCCAATAAAGACCCGATGAATCCCAGATGTTTGCTGTAGTAGAACCACGACTCTGGAGCTTACCTAGCCAGAGCGCCTGCTTCCTCTTATCTGGAGGTATTTCCAGTGGGAGACGTTCTCTCCAGGACTCTTATCTCCAGAGCTGAGGTTTGGTTTGGTCATCTGCTGCTTTCTTATCTTAAACAAACAAACAGCTGTTGTCCTGCAGTTTCTCAGCATGTTGGCTCCTTCAGCTCTAAAAACACATTGTTTCAAATGTATTTATGGTTTAAGAACCTCACTAGTACCTTCTTAGAGTTGAAGCTTCAACTGGAATTAATGAGTAAAAGTTTTAAACATGAGTTAGAAACCACCCTTCACCTCTACATGTGACCCTGGGACGGATACAGTCCCCCGATCAGCCAACAAGGTGGGTGTGGAGGATAAACATGACTAATACGAGGATTTTGACAACATCTAGTTAACAAATGATCACTTTGACCTCTGACAATAAATATGACCTGAAAAAACAACCGCTACCGCTTGGCTGCTCCTTCCTGGTCCTGGAGATCGGCGAGCTGCAGGTTTCCCAAGGTTACCTCCACCATGACACCTGGTTTAAAACAAGGAGACAAAAACAGACATAAATCAAACAGACTGTAGAATAGAATTACTTTTTTGAACCCACTGTGGGAACATTCACTTGTCACAGCAGCACACACACAAGAATAGAAAGTAAATGAAACGAATTTCACATGATGACACAGAGACAATATACAGTAAGAGGGTGAGATGTGATAGTACAGTTATGGCTAAATAAACACACATACTATAGTAGGATGTAATTTATGACCAAAAAACACACATACTATAGTATGATTTACTTTATGACAAAAAACACACATTCTATAGTATGATGTACTTTATGACAAAAAAACACACATACTATAGTATGATGTAATTTATGACAAAAAAACACACATACTATAGTATGATGTACTTTATGACAAAAAACACACATACTATAGTATGATGTAGTTTATGACAAAAAAACACACATACTACAGTATGACATAATTTATGACTAAACAACACACATACTATAGTATGATTTACTTTATGACAAAAAACACACATTCTATAGTATGTTGTAATTTATGACATAAAAACACACATACTATAGTATGATGTAATTTATGACAAAAAACACACATACTATAGTATGATGTACTTTATGACAAAAAAACACACATACTATAGTATGATGTACTTTATGACAAAAAAACACACATACTATAGTATGATGTACTTTATGACAAAAAACACACATACTATAGTATGATGTACTTTATGACAAAAAAAAACACACACCATAGTATGATGTAATTTATGACAAAAAAACACATACTATAGTATGACGTACTTTATGACAAAAAAAAAACACACACACCATAGTATGATGTAATTTATGACAAAAAAACACACATACTATAGTATGACGTACTTTATGACAAAAAATCACATATATACTATAGTATGACGTACTTTATGACAAAAAAACACACATACTATAGTATGATGTACTTTATGACAAAAAAAACACACTTACTATAGTATGATGTAATTTATGAAAAAAAAACACATAATATATTATGATGTACTTTATGACTAAAAAACACACATACTATACTAGTATGATTTACTTTATGACAAAAAACACACATTCTATAGTATGTTGTAATTTCTGACACCTTATGACACTTACTATATAGTATGATGTAATTTATGACCAAAAAACACACATACTATAGTATGATGTAATAAATGACAAAAAACACACATACTATAGTATGACGTACCTTATGACATAAAAACACACATACTATAGTATGACATAATTTATGACAAAAAAACACACATACTATAGTATGACATAATTTATGACCAAAAAAACACACATACTATAGTATGATGTAATTTATGACAAAAAAAACACATACTATAGTATGATGTACTTTTTGACAAAAAAACACACATACTACAGTATGACATAATTTATGACTAAACAACACACATACTATAGTATGATTTACTTTACGACAAAAAACACACATTTTATAGTATGTTGTAATTTCTGACATAAAACACACATACTATAGTATGATGTAATTTATGACAAAAAACACACATACTATAGTATGATGTACTTTATGACAAAAAAACACACATACTACAGTATGATGTACTTTATGACAAAAAAACACACATACTATAGTATGATGGACTTTATGACAAAAAAACACACATACTATAGTATGATGTACTTTACTACAAAAAAAAACACACACCATAGTATGATGTAATTTATGACAAAAAAACACATACTATAGTATGACGTACTTTATGACAAAAAATCACACACATACTATAGTATGACGTACTTTATGACAAAAAAACACACATACTATAGTATGATGTAATTATGACAAAAAAACACACATACTATAGTATGATGTACTTTATGACAAAAAAACACACATACTATAGTATGATGTACTTTATGACAAAAAAACACACATACTATAGTATGATGTACTTTATGACAAAAAAACACACAAACTATAGTATGATGTACTTTATGAGAAAAAAAAACACACATACTATAGTATGATGTAATTTTCGACCAAAAAACACACATACTATAGTATGATGTACTTTATGACAAAAAAACACACATACTTTAGTATGATGTACTTTATGACAAAAAAAAACACACATACTATAGTATGATGTACTTTATGACAAAAAAACACATACTATAGTATGATGTACTTTATGACAACAAAACACACATACTATAGTATGATGTAATTTATGACATAAAAACACACATACTATAGTATGATGTACTTTATGACAAAAAACACACAAACTATAGTATGATGTACTTTACGACAAAAAAAACACACATACTATAGAATGATGTAATTTATGACCAAAAAACACACATACTATAGTATGACGTAATTTATGACAAAAAAAAAAACACACATACTATAGTATGATGTACTTTATGACAAAAAAACACACTTACTATAGTATGATGTAATTTATGAAAAAAAACCCACATAATATATTATGATGTACTTTATGACTAAAAAACACACATACTATAATATGATGTAATTTATGACCAAAAAACACACATACTATAGTATGATGTAATTTATGACAAAAAACACACATACTATAGTATGACGTACCTTATGACATAAAAACACACATACTATAGTATGACATAATTTATGACAAAAAAACACACACATACTATAGTATGACATAATTTATGACAAAAAAAACACACATACTATAGAATGATGTAATTTATGACAAAAAACACACATACTATAGTATGATGTACTTTATGACCAAAAATCACACACATACTATAGTATGACATAATTTATGACAAAAAAAACACACATACTATAGTATGATGTAATTTATGACAAAAAACACACATACTATAGTATGACGTACCTTATGACATAAAAACACACATACTATAGTATGACATAATTTATGACAAAAAAGAACACACATACTAGTATGATGTAATTTATGACAAAAAACACACACATACTATAGTATGACATAATTTATGACAAAAAAACACACATACCATAGTATGATGTATAATTATGACAAAAAACACATACTATAGTATGATGTACTTTATGACAAAAAACACACTTACTATAGTATGATGTCCTTTATGACAAAAAAAAACACACATACTATAGTAAGTTGTAATTTATGACAAAAAAACACACATACTATAGTATGACATAATTTATGACAAAAAAAACACACATACTATAGTATGATGTACTTTATGAAAAAAAACACACACATACTATAGTATGATGCAATTTATGACAAAAAACACACACATACTATAGTATGACATAACTCATGACAAAAAACACACATACTATAGTATGATGTACT
The DNA here is from genome assembly GCA_006937965.1 of Callopanchax toddi. Lineage (NCBI taxonomy): Eukaryota > Metazoa > Chordata > Actinopteri > Cyprinodontiformes > Nothobranchiidae > Callopanchax > Callopanchax toddi. The sequence goes on along the minus strand of SSNR01000054.1, from coordinate 904,994 downwards.
TTATGACAAAAAAAACACACAAATTATAGTATGATGTACTTCATGACAAAAAAACACACATTCTAGAGTATGATGTAATTTATGACAAAAACACACACATACTATAGTATGATGTAATTTATGACAAAAAAACACACATACTATAGTATGATGTACTTTATGACAAAAAAACACACTTACTATAGTATGATGTAATTTATGACAAAAAAACACACATACTATAGTATGATGTACTTTATGACAAAAAAAACACACATACTATAGCATGACAAAATTTATGACAAAAAACACACACATACTATAGTATGACATAATTTATGACAAAAAAACACACATACTATAGTATGATGTAATTTATGAAAAAAAACACACACTATAGTATGATGTACTTTATAACTAAAAAACACACATACTATAGTATGATGTCCTTTATGACAAAAAAACACACATACTATAGTATGATGTACTTTATGACAAAAAAACACACATACTTTATGAGAAAAAAAACACACTATAGTATGACATAATTTATGACAAAAAAACACACATACTATAGTATGATGTACTTTATGACAAAAAAAATCACACATACTATAGTATGATGTACTTTATGACCAAAAAAACACACATACTATAGTATGATGTAATTTATGACAAAAAAAACACACATACTATAGTATGATGTACTTTATGACAAAAAAAACACACATACTATAGCATGACAAAATTTATGACAAAAAAACACACATACTATAGTATGATTTACTTTATGACAAAAAACACACATACTATAGTATGATGTAATTTATGAAAAGAAAACACACATACTATAGTATGATGTACTTTGTGACAAAAAACACACATACTATAGTATGATGTACTTTATGACAAAAAAACACACATACTACAGTATGATGTAATTTATGACAAAAAACACACACATACTATAGTATGACATTATTTATGACAAAAAAGAACACACATACTAGTATGATGTAATTTCTGACAAAAAACACACACATACTATAGTATGATGTACTTTGTGACAAAAAACACACATACTATAGTATGATGTACTTTATGACAAAAAAAACACACATACTATAGTATGATGTAATTTATGACAAAAAACACACACATACTATAGTATGACATTATTTATGAAAAAAAAGAACACACATACTAGTATGATGTAATTTATGACAAAAAAAACACATACTATAGTATGATGTAATTTATGAAAAAAAAACACACACTATAGTATGATGTACTTTATAACTAAAAAACACACATACTATAGTATGATGTCCTTTATGACAAAAAAACACACATACTATAGTATGATGTACTTTATGACAAAAAAACACACATACTTTATGAGAAAAAAAACACACTATAGTATGACATAATTTATGACAAAAAAACACACATACTATAGTATGATGTACTTTATGACAAAAAAAATCACACATACTATAGTATGATGTACTTTATGACAAAAAAACACACATACTTTATGAGAAAAAAACACACTATAGTATGACATAATTTATGACAAAAAAACACACATACTTTATGAGAAAAAAAACACACTATAGTATGACATAATTTATGACAAAAAAAACACACATACTATAGTATGATGTACTTTATGACCAAAAAACACACACACTATAGTATAATGCAATTTATGACAAAAAACACACACATACTATAGTATGACATAACTCATGACAAAAAACACACATACTATAGTATGATGTACTTTATGACAAAAAAAAAAACACACAAATTATAGTATGATGTACTTCATGACAAAAAAACACACATTCTAGAGTATGATATAATTTATGACAAAAACACACACATACTATAGTATGATGTACTTTATGACAAAAAAACACACTTACTATAGTATGATGTAATTTATGACAAAAAAAACACACATACTATAGTATGATGTACTTTATGAAAAAAAAAAAAAAAATAATATAGAATGATATAATTT
>SSNR01000054.1:862727-898267 GCA_006937965.1 Callopanchax toddi | reverse complement strand
AAAAAAAACACACTATAGTATGACATAATTTATGACAAAAAAACACACATACTATAGTATGATGTACTTTATGACCAAAAAACACACACACTATAGTATGATGTAATTTATGACAAAAAAACACACATACTATAGTATGATGTAATTTATGACAAAAAACACAGATACAGTACTATAGTATGACATAATTTATGACAAAAAAAACACACATACTATAGTATGATGCAATTTATGACAAAAAACACACACATACTATATAGTATGACATAGATTATGACAAAAAAACCCCACACATACTATAATATGATGTACTTTATGACCAAAAAAACACACATACTATAGTATGATGCAATTTATGACAAAAAACACACACATACTATAGTATGACATAACTTATGACAAAAAACACACATACTATAGTATGATGTACTTTATGACCAAAAAACACACACACTATAGTATGATGTAATTTATGACAAAAAAACACACATACTATAGTATGATGTAATTTATGACAAAAAACACACATACAGTACTATAGTATGACATAATTTATGACAAAAAAAACACACATACTATAGTATGATGCAATTTATGACAAAAAACACACACATACTATAGTATGATGTACTTTATGACAAAAAAAATCACACATACTATAGTATGATGTACTTTATGACAAAAAAACACACATACTTTATGAGAAAAAAAAACACACTATAGTATGACATAATTTATGATAAAAAAACACACATACTTTATGAGAGAAAAAAAACACACTATAGTATGACATAATTTATGACAAAAAAACACACATACTATAGTATGATGTACTTTATGACCAAAAAACACACACACTATAGTATGATGTAATTTATGACAAAAAAACACACATACTATAGTATGATGTAATTTATGACAAAAAACACACATACAGTACTATAGTATGACATAATTTATGACAAAAAAAACACACATACTATAGTATGATGCAATTTATGACAAAAAACACACACATACTATATAGTATGACATAGATTATGACAAAAAAAACCCACACATACTATAATATGATGTACTTTATGACCAAAAAAACACACATACTATAGTATGATGCAATTTATGACAAAAAACACACACATACTATAGTATGACATAACTTATGACAAAAAACACACATACTATAGTATGATGTATTTTATGACAAAAAAACACACATACTATAGTATGATGTACTTTATGACAAAAAAACACACATACTATAGTATGACATAATTTATAACAAAAAAACACACATACTATAGTATGACAAAATTTATGACAAGAAAACACACATACAATAGTATGATGTACTTTATGACAAAAAAAACACATAATATAGTATGATGTACTTTATAAAAAAAAAAAAAACACACAAATTATAGTATGATGTACTTCATGACAAAAAAACACACATTCTAGAGTATGATATAATTTATAACAAAAAAACACACATACTATAGTATGATGTACTTTATAACAAAAAAACACACATACTATAGTATGATGTAATTTATGACAAAAAACACACATACTATAGTATGACATAACTTATGACAAAAAACACACATACTATAGTATGAAGTATTTTATGACAAAAAAATACACATACTATAGTATGATGTACTTTATTACCAAAAAACACACATACTATAATATGATGTAATTTATAACAAAAAACACACATACTATAGTATGATGTAATTTATGACAAAAAACACACACATACTATAGTATGACATAATTTATGAAAAAAAACACACATACTATAGTATGATGTACTTTATGACAAAAAAACACACATACTATAGTATGATGTACTTTATGACAAAAAAACACACATACTATAGTATGACATAATTTATAACAAAAAAGAACACACATACTAGTATGATGTAATTTATGACAAAAAAAACACACTACTATAGTATGATGTACTTTATGACAAAAAAACACACTTACTATAGTATGATGCAATTTATGACAAAAAAAAACACACTATAGTATGACATAATTTATGACAAAAAAACACACATACTATAGTATGATGTACTTTATGACAAAAAAAATCACACATACTATAGTATGATGTACTTTATGACAAAAAAACACACATACTTTATGAGAAAAAAAAACACACTATAGTATGACATAATTTATGATAAAAAAACACACATACTTTATGAGAAAAAAAAAACACACTATAGTATGACATAATTTATGACAAAAAAACACACATACTATAGTATGATGTAATTTATAACAAAAAAACACATACTATAGTATGATGTACTTTATGACAAAAAAACACACTTACTATAGTATGATGTAATTTATGACAAAAAAACACACATACTATAGTATGATGTACTTTATGACAAAAAAAACACACATACTATAGCATGACAAAATTTATGACAAAAAAACACACATACTATAGTATGATTTACTTTATGACAAAAAACACACATACTATAGTATGATGTAATTTATGAAAAGAAAACACACATACTATAGTATGATGTACTTTGTGACAAAAAACACACATACTATAGTATGATGTACTTTATGACAAAAAAAACACACATACTACAGTATGATGTAATTTATGACAAAAAACACACACATACTATAGTATGACATTATTTATGAAAAAAAAGAACACACATACTAGTATGATGTAATTTATGACAAAAAACACACACATATTATAGTATGATGTACTTTGTGACAAAAAACACACATACTATAGTATGATGTACTTTATGACAAAAAAAACACACATACTATAGTATGATGTAATTTATGACAAAAAACACACACATACTATAGTATGACATTATTTATGACAAAAAAGAACACACATACTAGTATGATGTAATTTATGACAAAAAAAACACACACTATAGTATGATGTCCTTTATGACAAAAAAACACACATACTATAGTATGATGTAATTTATGACAAAAAACACACATACTATAGTATGATGTACTTTATAACTAAAAAACACACATACTATAGTATGATGTCCTTTATGACAAAAAAAACACACATACTATAGTATGACATAATTTATGACAAAAAAACACACATACTATAGTATGACATAATTTATGACAAAAAAACACACATACTATAGTATGATGTACTTCATGACAAAAAAACACACATACTATAGTATGATGTACTTTATGACCAAAAAACACACTTACTATAGTATGATGTACTTTATGACAAAAAAACACACATACTATAGTATGATGTACTTTATGACAAAAAAAAACACATACTATAGTATGACAAAATTTAAGACAAAAAAACACACATACTATAGTATGATGTACTTTATGACAAAAAAACACACATACTATAGTATGACAAAATTTATGACAAGAAAACACACATACAATAGTATGATGTCCTTTATGACAAAAAACACACATACTATAGTATGATGTACTTTATGACAAAAAAATACACATACTATAGTATGACAAAATTTATGACAAAAAAACACACATACTATAGTATGATTTACTTTATGACAAAAAACACACTTACTATAGTATGATGTAATTTATGAAAAGAAAACACACATACTATAGTATGATGTACTTTGTGACAAAAAAACACACATACTATAGTATGACAAAATTTATGACAAAAAAACACACATACTATAGTATGATGTAATTTATGACAAAAAACACACATACTATAGTATGATGTAATTTATGAAAAGAAAACACACATACTATAGTATGATGTACTTTGTGACAAAAAACACACATACTATAGTATGATGTACTTTATGACAAAAAAAACCACACATACTATAGTATGACAAAATTTATGACAAGAAAACACACATACTATAGTATGATGTCCTTTATGACAAAAAACACACATACTATAGTATGATGTACTTTATGACTAAAAACACAGATACAGTACTATAGTATGACAAAATTTATGAAAAAAAAACACACACTATAGTATGATGTACTTTATAACAAAAAACACACATACTATAGTATGATGTACTTTATGACAAAAAACACACATACTATAGAATAATGTACTTTATGACAAAAAAACACACATACTTTATGAAAAAAAAAAACACACTATAGTATGACATAATTTATGACAAAAAAACACACATACTATAGTATGATGTACTTTATGACCAAAAAACACACACACTATAGTATGATGTAATTTATGACAAAAAAACACACATACTATAGTATGATGTAATTTATGACAAAAAACACAGATACAGTACTATAATATGATGTACTTTATGACCAAAAAAACACACATACTATAGTATGATGCAATTTATGACAAAAAACACACACATACTATAGTATGACATAACTTATGACAAAAAACACACATACTATAGTATGAAGTATTTTATGACAAAAAAATACACGTACTATAGTATGATTTACTTTATGACAAAAAACACACACATACTATAGTATGATGTAATTTATGACAAAAAACACACACATACTATAGTATGACATTATTTATGACAAAAAAGAACACACATACTAGTATGATGTAATTTATGACAAAAAACACACACATACTATAGTATGATGTAATTTATGACAAAAAACACACACATACTATAGTATGACATTATTTATGACAAAAAAGAACACACATACTAGTATGATGAAATTTATGAAAAAAAAACACACACTATAGTATGATGTACTTTATAACTAAAAAACACACATACTATAGTATGATGTCCTTTATGACAAAAAAACACACATACTATAGTATGATGTACTTTATGACAAAAAAACACACTTACTATAGTATGATGTAATTTATGACAAAAAACACACATACTATAGTATGATGTACTTTATAACTAAAAAACACACATACTATAGTATGATGTCCTTTATGACAAAAAAAACACACATACTATAGTAAGTTGTAATTTATGACAAAAAAACACACATACTATAGTATGACATAATTTATGACAAAAAAACACACATACTATAGTATGATGTACTTTATGACAAAAAAAACACACAAATTATAGTATGATGTACTTCATGACAAAAAAACACACATACTAGAGTATGATGTAATTTATGACAAAAACACACACATACTATAGTATGATGTACTTTATGACAAAAAAAACACACATACTATAGTATGATGTACTTTATGACCAAAAAACACACTTACTATAGTATGATGTACTTTATGACAAAAAAACACACATACTATAGTATGATGTACTTTATGACAAAAAAAACACATACTATAGTATGACAAAATTTATGACAAAAAAACACACATACTATAGTATGATGTACTTTATGACAAAAAAACCACACATACTATAGTATGACAAAATTTATGACAAGAAAACACACATACTATAGTATGATGTCCTTTATGACAAAAAACACACATACTATAGTATGACAAAATTTATGACAAGAAAACACACATACTATAGTATGATGTCCTTTAAGACAAAAAACACACATACTATAGTATGATGTACTTTATGACAAAAAACACACATACTATAGTATGATGTACTTTATGACAAAAAACACACTTACTATAGTATGATGTAATTTATGAAAAGAAAACACACATACTATAGTATGATGTACTTTGTGACAAAAAAACACGCATACTATAGTATGACAAAATTTATGACAAAAAAAACACACATACTATAGTATGATGTAATTTATGTCAAAAAACACACATACTATAGTATGATGTAATTTATGAAAAGAAAACACACATACTATAGTATGATGTACTTTGTGACAAAAAACACACATACTATAGTATGATGTACTTTATGACAAAAAAAACCACACATACTATAGTATGACAAAATTTATGACAGGAAAACACACATACTCTAGTATGATGTCCTTTATGACAAAAAACACACATACTATTGTATGATGTACTTTGTGACAAAAAACACACATACTATAGTATGATGTAATTTATGACAAAAAAATCACACATACTATAGTATGATGTAATTTATGACAAAAAAACACATACTTTATGAGAAAAAAACACACACTATAGTATGACATAATTTATGACAAAAAAAACACACATACTATAGTATGATGTACTTTATGACAAAAAAATCACACATACTATAGTATGATGTACTTTATGACAAAAAAACACACATACTTTATGAGAAAAAAAAACACACTATAGTATGACTTAATTTATGATAAAAAAACACACATACTTTATGAGAAAAAAAAACACACTATAGTATGACATAATTTATGACAAAAAAAACACACATACTATAGTATGATGTAATTTATGACAAAAAAACACACATACTATAGTATGATGTAATTTATGACAAAAAAACACACATACTATAGTATGATGTAATTTATGACAAAAAACACACATACAGTACTATAGTATGACATAATTTATGACAAAAAAAACACACATACTATAGTATGATGCAATTTATGACAAAAAACACACACATACTATAGTATGACATAGATTATGACAAAAAAAAACCCACACATACTATAATATGATGTACTTTATGACCAAAAAAACACACATACTATAGTATGATGCAATTTATGACAAAAAACACACACATACTATAGTATGACATAACTTATGACAAAAAACACACATACTATAGTATGATGTACTTTATGACAAAAAAATACACGTACTATAGTATGATTTACTTTATGACAAAAAACACACTTACTATAGTATGATGTAATTTATGACAAGAAAACACACATACTATAGTATGATGTACTTTGTGACAAAAAAACACACATACTATAGTATGATGTACTTTATGAGAAAAAAAACACACTATAGTATGACATAATTTATGACAAAAAAACACACATACTATAGTATGATGTACTTTATGAGAAAAAAAACACACTATAGTATGATGTACTTTATGACAAAAAACACACATACTATAGTATGATGTACTTTATCACTAAAAAAACACACTTACTATAGTATGATGTACTTTATGACAAAAAACACACTTACTATAGTGTGACATAATTTATGACAAAAAAACACACTTACTATAGTATGATGTACTTTATGACTAAAAAACACACTATAGTATGATGTAATTTATGACAAAAAAACACACATACTATAGTATGTTGTAATTTATGACAAAAAAACACACTTACTATAGTATGATGTACTTTATGAGTAAAAAGCACACATACTATAGTATGATGTACTTTATGACAAAAAACACACATACTATAGTATGATGTACTTTATGACTAAAAATCACACATACTATAGTATGATGTACTTTATGACTAAAAAACACACATACTATAGTATAATGTACTTTATGACAAAGAAACACACATACTATAGTATGATGTACTTTATGACTAAAAAACACACATACTATAGTATGATGTACTTTATGACTAAAAATCACACATACTATAGTATGATGTACTTTATGACTAAAAAACACACATACTATAGTATGATGTACTTTATGACTAAAAAACACACATACTATAGTATGATGTACTTTATGACTAAAAAAGGACACACATTTCCTTAAAATTTGGTAAAAAGAAAAAAAAATAGTAGAAAAAGTAGGAAGTTATTTGGGGTACACTGGTCACATGGCCTGGAAGCTATTTAACAGAATTCCCCAATTTTCCATGCAAATGTTATTTAAATATATGAAATACTTTAAAATATGTTAAAAACTGCTGTGGTTCATCAGTCCAGTTAGCAGCACCAGTCTGAAGTGATAGGTAATGGAAGGCCAGACGGGGTGCAGCAGTGGGAGTTGTTGAGACAAAGAGGCCATGGATTAAAGGTTAGGGATCAGCTGGTTCTAAAGTAGATCTGGAGAACCTTTTGGTGCCACAGGTCATGACCCTCATCATAGTACAATGTCCACCATTATGACACCTAACTTGAAATTTCTGCAGGAACCAGAAATAAAACAGATAAAATAATAAAATAGAACAAATCTGTTTTGAGCAAATCAAAGAATCCGACATCAAAAGTAAAAATTCATGAATTAATTGAACAAAGTTAAATTTTTCTGCCGACCACGACCTTTAAATAGAGACGACACAATCTAGAAGCTACTGCAGAGGAACATGCATGGATAACAGGATCAGCAGGAAGGGCTTTCACCGTTTAATCTCACAGACATCAGATCGTAATCCCCTCTGTTCACCAGACAACAAACCTCTCCGACTGGACACACAAATCCCTTTAAAAACAGGAGGATTCTGTGATTTTAACCGCTCTGGTTTAGATGTCCAGTCACGCTGAACAAATGAATAATAAACCGAAGAATCAACAGGAGCTGTAGGAGGACAGAGGAGGAGCAGCTGGAGATGGAAGGAGGTCCTAATCAGATTAAAGTGGATGTGAATGAGAGGAGGAATGTTAAACGCCTCCTCCTGCCTCCAGGTTTCATCTCTCCATGAAGGAGGGGAGTAAACAACAACAACAACAACAACAACAACAGCTGAGTGTCTGTGAATAAAGAAAACAACCTGAGACTCAGAGGAGATCAACGTGATCTATCAGCTGATAGCAGCAACACATAAACACGTCTAGGTTTCTGAGATTTTACTCCTCGTTAAATTAAAAGATTAAATTCATAAAGGTCACTCACTGAAGAGTTCCCGTGGCTTTTCCTGTTAATATTTTAAAATATGAGTCATTCTGTTGATTCACTTTTTTTTTACAGTAAAATGAACTTTTTTTCTTCCATTTTATTTAAAATTTCTTTTGTAAAAGTTTCATCTTTTAGCCTTAGATCTAAAACAAGTGATCAGCTGATCTTTTATCCTATAAACCAGCTGAAACATCTACAGCTCTCTACTGACACCTAGTGGCTCTTCACTGAAACCAACACTCCTCTGTTGCTCTTCATTCTCAGGAGGTCCTTCAGAGTCGATCAGGTGGTGCAAACCATTACATTAGCCCCGCCCCCTGAGTTCTTCTCTGTACAGGTACCAGAGAAACAGAAAACCAGCCCAGGTCAGAGCTCTAATTCATCAGGATGACTTTTTCTCCAATACCTGAAATGAGCTGCTTCGTCACCAATCAGCAGCAGCGTCTCTCCTCATCTGACTAGCCATGAGTATTGCTCAGAGGACTACTTCCTGTTTCTGGAGACTCCACCCACTTTGAATGACGTCACAGGTGGGTGTGGTCCTGATAGAATTGAGTCAGGTTAACGAGCCTAAAATCTCTGGTTTTTAGTAATAAATCATTTTAAACCTCACATTAAATCAGTTCAGACTATAAACCTGTCCATTCAGCGGGAGGCTCTTCCTCTTCCTATTCCTGTTCCTGTTCCTGTTCCTCTTCCTGTTCCTCTTCCTGTTCCTCTTCCTGTTCCTCTTCCTGTCCAGAGGGACTCTGAGAATGGATCAGCTGGTTCCTTTAGAACCACTCAATCATTACATCATGAATCTGGACCTGAAGGATCTGGATGTGTTGATCTGAGGGGACCTGACAGGACCTGAGGTGACCTGATGAGACCTGATGGGACCTGAAAGGACCTGAGGTGACCTGATAAGACCTGATGGGACCTGACAAGACCTGAGGTGACCTGATGAGACCTGACAGGACCTGATGGGACCTGATGGAACCTGAGGTGACCTGATGGGACCTGACAGGACCTGATGGGACCTGAGGTGACCTGATGGGACCTGAGGTGACCTGATGGGACCTGATAAGACCTGATGTGACCTGAGGTGACCTGACAGGACCTGATGTGACCTGACACGACCTTATGTGACCTGAGGTGACCTGACAGGACCTAAGGTGACCTGATGAGACCTGAGGTGACCTGATGGGACCTGACGTGACCTGATGGGACCTGACGTGACCTGACAGGACCTGAGGTGACCTGATGAGACCCGAGGTGACCTGATGAGACCTGAGGTTACCTGATGGGACCTGAGGTGACCTGAGTTGACCTGATGAGACCTGACAGGACCTGGATCTTTAGAGATAAACGGAATTGAATTTTAAAAATATTTTGTGACCTTTGTGTGATTTCTGTTGAACGTTTCTGTTCTGTTTAATATTTATTCTGTAGTAAATATTTACTATCTATCACTAACATGTAGTAACACATATTACAGCCTGATACTTGAATGTATACATACCCAGTACATACACGCTGTGTACCTCTGTAAGTACTCAGTACTTACCCTGGATATACCCTATGAGTATCCTGTACAAACTCCCTGTACATATCATAATAAGTACACCACCGTTGTGTATTAATACTCAATAAAGTTCCAAAAGGCAAAAAACTAAATCTTTTCAAAGTTACTTCATTGTGTCAAACTTTGCAGCCTCAGTGTTATTTTCTCTTTTCTTTTTGACATTTATTATTTTTCCAAACCAAGGATGAACACATTATTTATTAAATCAATAATTAATTAAAATATCCTATAACTCCATTAAACCACTTGATTAGACAAACATGACTCTGTCAATCCTTCAGCTTCTGAAAGAAAATCCTGACAAACAGAAATAAATGTTCAAAACTCTAAAATATAGAGAATAAAATATAATATTACCACAAAAATGACAAAAAGTTTAAAATATATTTTAAAATATGGATAAAAATGAAAGGAGAGAAGAAAAGCTGAATGGATACGGAGATGGAGAGAAGAGGAGGAGTTAAAGGAGGAGAAACAAAGAGCAACACAATACAAAGTATGGCAAGCCATTTATATATTTATTCAGTTACATCAATTTGTTCTACTAACTAGATACTAGATAAGATAGAAACTAGAACCCACAGAATACTAGTCAACCAGTGCTTAGTTTACTACTGAAACTCAGCAACTACTAGTGACCAGTCTGGGCTTCATTAGATTAGTAAAACTAAAACCAGGCACATTAGTTAACTAGTAAACATGTTGAGCTTTACATGTAAACTAGTAGAGGTTTCAGGACCACTAGTGTGCATTATTAAGATTAAAATATTATTAATTAACTAATTAAGACCCAAATACACATTGTTGATTCATTGATTGAACTTTTAACTTACCAGTCAACTAGTTCAACCACAAAGTTTCAGTTAGTCAACTAGTGATCCAGTAGGGCCACCGTGAGGTGCATTAGTCAGTCGTCTGAAGCTTTAAACCACTAGTTGTCACCCATCAGGGTCAAAACAACACTAACCTAACCCTTGTTGACTAGTTGAGGTCATTTTGATCTGACCTACTAAACAGGTACAACACGTCAGTCAAGTGACCATGTTGGGTTTCACTAGTTAACTAGTGAGGCCAACATACAGCGCACTAGTAAACTAGGGAATGAATTGAGCCCTACCTCAGTGACTAGTGGAAATTTGGGGTTTTACTATCAATGACTTCATTTTTGATTCAGACTAGATGAGCTGCTGGTTAACCAGTAAAGTCAAAACAGCATCAACCAGTTACCTAGTAAACATGTCTGACAGCTAGTCAACTAATAGTCAGACTTGGTGTTTACTAGTTAATGTGAGGGGTTTGAATGGTTCTAGTTAACATGAAGGACAACCATCAACTACAGAGACTCACAGCTGAGATGAACTCTAGAACAACAAACAAACAAACAAACAAACAAACAAACAAACAAACAAACAAACAAACAAACAAACAAACAAACAAACAAACAAACAAACAGTTGTTCTAAATGGATTAAAGTCATAAAGGAGCTGCTTTGTGTCTCACGGTGTTCTTGTTGAATTAGTTGCAGCTCCCAGACGCCTCCTGGAGGAGAAACTAGTCTCAGGTGGTCTTCAGATCCTGAAGGTTCCTCCCTGACCTCTGACCTTTACATAGATGTTCTCTAGGATTCAGGTCAGCTGATTGTCTGTAACCAGTAGAGAGGTTCTGGGCTGTTTGGGATCGTTATCCTCCTGGTTTCATCTTCATCATCCTGGTTTCATCTTCGTCCTCCTGGTTTCATCTTCATCATCCTGGTTTCGTCTTCGTCCTCCTGGTTTCATCTTCATCATCCTGGTTTCGTCTTCGTCCTCCTGGTTTCATCTTCATCATCTTGGTTTCGTCTTCGTCCTCCTGGTTTCGTCTTCATCATCCTGGTTTCGTCTTCGTCCTCCTGGTTTCATCTTCGTCCTCCTGGTTTCATCTTCATCCTCCTGGTTTCATCTTCATCCTCCTGGTTGAGGCAGCAGCTTTTGATCCACCATGTTTCCATTAATGAAGCGTTAAAGGCCCAGTTCCAACACTCACACTTCATTCCTTGCTCCCCTCTATTGTGCGTTCCTACAGAGGTGCGAGAATGCGTAGAGTGTCCTGATTCTCTAGAGTGGAGAATCCGGCCCTTGTCCCCGCCCCCTTTTCCACCCTCGCTCGCTATGCACTCTGCCGAAGGCCGCATTGGTGCGGACTTCGGCGAAGAGTATTACCCATAATTCCAAGTGCACTTCGAAGAGGACTGCAGGCTGCAGTGTGGATATCGGGATTGGGGGCCAGAGCTGAGGACCAGACCCTGACCCACACCATGAGGCTCCACCTCCAGGCTTCACTGTTGGGCTGGTGGTTTCAGGCTGATCTGCAGTGACCTTTGACCTCTAACATGGCGTGTAGAGTTCAGTTCTGGTCTCGTGTGACCAGACTAGATTAATACTTCATCATGGAGTCTGGTTCCTGCTGGTTCCAGGTCCTTCTGAAGTCCACTAGAGGTCCTTGGCTCTTGGACTCTTATTTTAACTCTTCTATCTGAAGTCCTGTGTGGTCTAGGGGGACACGATGTTCTTCCCTCTTCCAGATTCTGACCCCATCCATCTAACTGGATCCTTCAGTAGTAGATTCTTCTGCAACAACCAGGTTGAGATTGAGAAGTTTCACCATCATGAGATGTTTCCAGTGTGACACCTTGGTAATGAGACCCTTTTAGACATCAGACGGACTGAAGCAGCTGGTGTTGATCTGCTCTAAGTGACAGGACTGTTTCATGGTTCCTGATAGATTCTGGATGGTTTCAGGACTTTCCAGGCCCTTTTATACCTTCCTTTCTTCATGTGTTCAGTCCTTTTCCTGAGTCGTTCTACAGTATTTTATTACAAAGAACTTGATGTTGGACATGGATGGTTTGATGTCGTTACCTGTGAGGAGGATGGGTTGGTACCAACACCTGGTTCAGGTCAGCAGAACCTTCAGAGATGGATTTATAATAACAGTTTTTTTTCTCACTGAAAATGTCCAGCAGTGCAGCAGAATAGTTGCAAACTACAGAGCAAGAATGATGCTTGATATCAGGGATCTCAAATAAACACACAAATGGCTTGCCATACTCAGAGAGAAGAGAGAAAGGTGAGAAATCCCTGAAACAGAGAGACGAGTTGGACCAGGAGACCAGAGACGTCCTGCAGCTGTCAGAATGAGCGCAACTCGGATTCACGACAAACACAAACTCAAGTCTTTCTGGGAGCAGAGGATCATCCGGCACGGCCAGCAGATGGACCAGGAGGAGACCCGGATGAGGAGCAGCGCCCTGGCCCGGTCAGAGAACACCCACAACACACCTGTTCCCTTTCATTCACGACCTCTGGACTCATCAAACGTCCAAATCCAAACATAGCTGCTATAAAAGCCTTAACCCTCAGGCGTCACTGAGGACATTTTTGTCCGTTTGGGCAGTTTTTCCATCTTCGTCTGCACGCCATTTTAAGACCGGTTGTGCAAATGGTACAAATTTTTGTCGCAAAACCCCTCACTTTACAAATTTTGAAATTCAAATTTGAAATTTGAAAATAGATCAAGGGAACACTATGAAAAAAACCCCACCATACTCTTGAGTCTTTAATGGACAAAAACGTCCACTTGTCAAAGTGGCTATAAATAATGTATACATTCATATTTTCTTTTGCTTTTTTTTTTCATAGATCTGTTAAACACTTCAGCCCTGCTCATACATATAAACATTTCAATCATTTTGAGGATTTTAACTCTTGAAATGCCAGTTTGAATACTCAAAGTCATCGATGTAATTTATGAAAAAAACACAAAACATGAGTTATTTTCTAAAAACATGTTTTTTTGTGTACGGGGCATTTATTACAAATCAGTCATGGTTATGTCATGAAATATCTAAAATTTTGAATTTTTTGCATTTATAGTTTTTGCGTAGCGACAGATTTAAAACTGACTACCCTCTTATAGACAAAAATGTCCACTTATAAAACTGCTTTAAAAATGATCTAGATTAATATTTTTTTCTACTTTTTGGGCTTAAATATTGAACAACTTCAGTTCTGATAAAAAAAAATCAAATATTGAATAATTATCTAAATGTTAACCCTTTATATGCCAGCTTGATTGTGTGATGCTCATTTTTTCATGAAAAAAGCAGACAAAAGAGGAGATATTTTATATAAAACATATTCTGGATGACTGAAATATATTTTTCTAAATCAGCCTTGGATATGTCAAGAATGTGATAACATATCAAATTTTATGCTTTATTAGTTTTTGTGTAGCAACAGATTTAAAACTTCCCTCCCTCTTGTGCCTCTCAAGGACAAAAACGTCCCATTGACTTCCATTAAAACCACAGTTTTTGATCCTGTTGCCTCTGCAAAAAATAATCATGCATTCTGTGATATTAGGGTTTCAATTTGTATAAAAGTGGTCAAATTTGTCATTTTTACTGTTCACCACCAAAATCAGTCATTTCTTCTTTAGTGACCCAGGCGAGAAACTCTTGAACATTTCTTCAGATCTTCTGCTGCTTTTATTGAAGTCAGAAGGTCAACATGACCTCTGTCACGTAAACAAAACACAGTTTCACTCTCTGGCTGAACTTTAAAGTGTAGAAGTGTAGAGGAAAAAAAAGCAACAACAAAAAATGAATGTATACATTTTTTATAGCCACTTTTACGAACAGACGTTTTTGTCCACTAACGACTCGAGTATAGTAAATTAGAATGAAGCCTGAGGGTTAAATTTACACATTCATCTGATTTGTTCTGTTTAATGACTTCAGTCCTGCTGAAAACGACCAAACCTTCAGTCATTTAGAGAAATTTAACCCTTAAAATGTCAGTTTAATGAGTAATTAACAGAATTCTTTCTTTCTTAGTCTTTTTAGATTAAAGTTCTATAAAGGTCAAGAAAAACCCAAAATATGAACTTTGATGCTTCATTAGTTTTCGTGCAGCATCGGTCTGATCAAATAGACAGGTCTCAGCCAGATTCAATGAAAAATAAATAACACTTTTCTGTGATTTTTCACTAAAACGACGGCATCGTTTAATCAAAGGTTAAGATCCTGACAGAACCTGGTTCCTTTGCTTTAGGAACCCGACTCTGGTCCCACTTGTTTTTGCTCTAATCCACAGACCTGCTGCTCACATGATACATGACTGGACATTCAGACTATGAAGACCTGGATCCTGGTCTCACAGCTCACATTAGAGTTTGTCTGATTCCTGCATTCTGGGGGATGCATGTGATGGTTGAACCTGCCTGGGAATAAAACTGATTTTAGAAGTTTGAGTGATCAGTAGCACTGACCTGAGGTTGAGAGGTCAAAGGTTAAATCCTGGGTCAGAGGTCACCTGGTTCCTCCCTCCAGACCTTATGGTAAAATGAACTTCAATGTCAATTTATTTATAAAGCACTTTAAAACCCACAAGCTGCACCACAGAGCTGAACAGGTCAGAATAATTACAATAAAACATGATCATTAAAACCAGAGATAAAAGGTCATAATATCCAATGATAGAGTATAAAAAAACAGTAAAAACACAGAGAACAAAGCGTCAGGCTCTAATTGTTAAAACCAGGGAGAAGTGACTTTAGAAGCATTTTAAAATCCCCAGCCTCTGCGTGAGGGTAGTCTGTTCCAGCAGGCTGTTAATACTAGAGGTGAAATATTATCAGTTATAATATTAAAGCTGCTTAGAGCAAATTTGGAAAACGAATTAGCTTAAAATGTTTTTTTTTTCATGCCTCTTAACAACGTTCTAACATCGTATAGCTAAAAATATATTGTGATGATAAAAAAAACAATAAATCAATAAGGCGATTCCCTCTCAGTTCTCTAAAAACCTCAGCCAATCAGACGTTTTGGACCAAAAGCAGCTATTGGACAATCCGGCTGTCTGTCACTTCCTCACTGCTTGGATCCTCCATTAATGCTGCTGGAGCATTTTTCAGCAGAACATCCAGGAAGTGAGAGAAGAACAGAAACAGCTGTTAGCGCTTCAGTTTTAGGAAAAAATACCAGCGTCCCAAAAAGAAAAACACCTTTTCAGCTAGCAGGAAACTAAAAACGTAGAAAGAGGAAAAACCTGGGGGAACGTTAGCATAGCGCTTCAACGGCTGGTGTTTAGCTCTCTATTGTTACCGTAGCAATGTGTGGTCTCATGTCCGGAGGAGGCACCGCATAAGGATTATACCCGACGGGAGGGGAGGAGCTCTGAGACGTGTTGGTGTAAAATAGCTAGTGATATGAATAAATGATTAGCTTTATTTGTCACTGAACCAGCTTCCTGACACAACGAAATGTAGATTCACAGCCGTTTCCAAAATCAGACAAACAACATTTATAATACAAACAGGAAGTCAGGTGCCTGAGGGTTATCGCTACAAAGCGCCCCCTCGTAGAACAGATGTGGTAAAACAAGAGGGATAAAAAAGAACTTGTCTCATGTCTCTGCCCTCATTTTAGAGCTCAGAGAGGTGACACAGGCAAAACCCGCCTCACTACATTTAGAGCAAAACAAAACTTAGACACAATATCAACATGATGAAGGGAGGAGGGGAAGGGGACCTCCCTTCTGCTATAAGACGAGGCAGCAGCTGATCGTAGCATCAGCGCAGCCTGCAGCCGCCAGGACGGGGGGACGAGGTCATCGTCTGAGACGAGCGTTGAAGTGTAGGGGGCGTGTCTGTGCGTCAGTAGGATGCGTGTGTTGTAATCAGTACACGAGGATGGGGGAGGAGGGGGAGCGGAGCAGCCGTCTCTGGGGAGTAGAGTACCTGGTTTGTTTGAAGATTAACTAGAGCAGCTTTAAATTAAAACTGATGCTGAGTGAACACTAACAACAGATTCAAGTTAATAATTAGGGGATTCAGGACTGATATGTAAAAAATCTCCCATGAGCCCAAAATACATTTGATGAAAAATAACACTGTTTTTCATAAATAATAAGAATATGAAGTAGTTAAACTGATATTTAATGGGTTAAAATCCTCCAAACTAGGGGCGCACCGATCGATCGGGCTCGATAACGTTAATTTGAGGGGATCGTAAATCGACCATATTCCCATGAGATCGTCGATCTTGTTCTAGGCTTTTAAATCAGCTTTTTTCTCCTGTTCCCGGGAGGTGCAGACTGCCTCCCTCCCTTCCGCGCGCTACATCACGTCCGTGCTACACTCAGGGTTTCCCCCAGCGCTTTATAAGCCTGGCGGCCGCCAGACTTTCATCGGACCCCGCCAGACTAAACCTAAGAGAAGTTGTACCCGAGACGAAAGCTAACAGCTGCTAGCGCGGCTGCTAATGCTTCAAACTACAACAAAGTGAGCTGGTACAGCTCTCCACTCGTCTCTTTCTCTATAGTTGCAGTCCGTATGACAGAAAAAGCAAAAACGGAGTTCACTGATCTGAGAGCGGACAGCGTCGCCGGTGGCGGTAGCTTCAGCGTGCATCGGACACAACTTGAAGCTAAATGCAGAACGTATCTTTCCAGCGTGTCTCTCATTAGAGGGGCGGGGGGAGAACTGTCCCGTGGCCGTGATCAAACAGCAATGACTCCGCGTTTAATCGGTAGATTATCCCATAGTTTATCTGCTGTGTCCTCGTTTTTACGAGGCGCATTAAATGCACCATCAGTAAAATCTACGGGAGCCGAGTAGTCAGGTGGCGCGCAGCCGCAGTTAGAAAACCTGTAGGTGAGATGAGCAGCATTAAGTGAATCTGGATGATTTCTGCTCTGTTAGTCAGTATAGAGACACTATGTTGGAGTTATTTACACACTGCACAGAGTTAAAGCTGGAAATGTTTATTAGAGTAGATTTAACAAGTGTTTTAGTAAAATTACAGACAGAAAGTTCTATTAATTAAAGGAGGACCTGAGAAAAGGGCTTTGGTAATGGTTCACATCTCTGGTTTTATTTTTAAGAGGCACCTTTTTTATTGGCTTTATTAATTAATTGTTTATATATATATATATATATATATATATATATATATATATAATTTTTATATGAGAGGACACTACCTCATGTTTTGTGAGTTCATGTTTTGTGAGTATTCATTCAATTTACTCAATAAAAATGGAAACATTAAAGTAATTGGCTTCTAGTTATGAAAAATACGTGATCGGCAAAAAAAATCGAGATCGGCAGGAAAGGTTGTCTAAAGATCGGTGCAGCCCTAGTCCAAACCACCGAGTTGTTTTACAGATCTATGGAGAGAAAAACTGTAAAAATACACGAGTCTGTAGCAGTTTTTAAGAAGTTTAAAACTCCCTTCAGAGGGTCTCATAGTGTCGTACTGATGTCAGGGTCTGGATTTAGTTCCATCTAACAGCCAACAGGATGGATGAGAGGAAACTTTTACCCAGATTAACAAAAATGTCCAGAATGACGTAATGAGGGTTTTTAAGGTTTAATGATGTGAGATAATTACAGATCAGATCGATCTCTGCTGAAGGTTTATCCACTCCTCTGTCTGGATAGTTGAAATATTTTGTTTTGTCAGAAGAACAATGGTTGATGAACTTGTTGCTGTGAGATCAGGGAGGAACAGGAGATTAAAAATAAACTTGATGTGAGCCATAATTAGAGGAGTGGTCTGAAGCCTGGGCCGTGTCGGCAGCTTGTTGTCTGTCACCACGCTGCAGCCTGAGAATGTTGATGAGACGCAGCTCGGCCTGCGCTGGAATCCAGGAGATCAGCGGGAAAACCCGGGAACAGACGAGCAGAAGACTCAAATCACGAGCAGACACAACAACATTAATCCTGCAGCTAAGAAAGACTCCGAGTCCGACACAAACACGCGCCATCCATCGCTTCCAGTCACAAACTCATCCTGTAGGAACGACCGGAGATCAGCTTTCACTGGTGACCTGCAGGAGCCTCTGCCCCACCGTCTGGTCAGATCAGAAAACATCCTGACTGGGTTCCAAAGGTTAGAGGTCCTCGTCAAGAAAAAAGCTACAAAACATCCTATTTTAGACAATATAAGGAAATAATGTATAAAAATATTAAATCTAACATAAAAAAGTTTGATTTCTGTATTCACGTCTCAACATATATATTTGTTTTTTCCAGTTCGATGCTTTAAAACAACGTAGGAACTAAAACGGGCTCTAAGGTTTTCTACCTGCCAGGATTAAAATACAAACTGTCAAAGTAAACGGAGTCACGAAACTGATGATGAAATCTAAACATTCACAAACAAAAACAAAATCTCATCTCAATTTTAAGGTAAAAATCATGCAAAGAACTTTGGTTCCATTAGTGTCGATGAAACAAGAAAAACCATATAAGTTCCACCTCATGTTTTATGAACACCCCAAACCTTCAACATGTAGAACAAACGCTCATGAAGGAGAAGCAGCTCCCGTTTCCTCCTTTTACAAGTTAAATATTAACCCCCGCACCGACTTAGGGGGTCGGATTGACGCCAAATGACTAGAAAACTCCAGAAACCCAAAAATAAGGAGTGTGATGGTTAAAAAGTAAATATAAAATAACTCAGTGGTTGAAGCTTTAAACCTCTCAGTATTTCAGTGACGTCCTTTAAAGGATTAAATCACAAAATGACACTCCAGACGAATGACTTCCAACCATTACAGCTGTTTGATCCAGAAACCTCTAACAGCTGATTCTGGATCAGATCCATTAATAATGTCTGGAGGCCGGCTCTGGATCAGATCCATTAATAATGTCTGGAGGCCGATTCTGGATCATATCCATTAATAATGTCTGGAGGCCGATTCTGGATCAGATCCGTTAATAATGTCTGGAGGCCGATTCTGGATCAGATCCGTTAATATTGTCTGGAGGCCGATTCTGGATCAGATCCGTTAATGTCTGGAGGCCGATTCTGGATCAGATCCATTAATAATGTCTGGAGGCTGATTCTGGATCAGATCCATTAATAATGTCTGGAGGTTGATTCTGGATCAGATCCATTAATAATGTCTGGAGGTTGATTCTGGATCAGATCCATTAATAATGTCTGGAGGTTGATTCTGGATCAGATCCATTAATAATGTCTGGAGGTTGATTCTGGATCAGATCCATTAATAATGTCTGGAGGCCGATTCTGGATCAGATCCATTAATAACGTCTGGAGGCCGATTCTGGATCAGATCCATTAATAATGTCTGGAGGCCGATTCTGGATCAGATCCATTAATAATGTCTGGAGGCTGATTCTGGATCAGATCCATTAATAATGTCTGGAGGCCGATTCTGGATCAGATCCATTAATAATGTCTGGAGGCTGATTCTGGATCAGATCCATTAATAATGTCTGGAGGTTGAAGGTCCTGCTGGTTTCATTGAAGACGTGAAACCACTAATGTGTGATTAAACAAAACATCAGGAGACATGATGGGGACTACATTTCCCATGATGCCGTTCATCAGCTCAGATCCAGGTGACCTCTGACCCCATTTATTTATGAGACACTGAACTGATGCACATTTATGATGCATTCGAGTGCTGCTGGAAATATGAAACTCGGGTCTGCTCCCTACCCCTACATAGGGCACTAGATGGTGAACACTGGGTAGAGCAGTGCCTCTGTTCGTCTTTGTATCTGTGACGCTGAGCACTAACTCCTCCTCCCTTCCTGTTCCTCCCTCTGGTTCCTCCTGGCCTCAGACTCAGGGAGCAATGGGTTCTACGTCTGGACCAGAGGAACCAGCAGCAGCAGAACTTCTTCGAGGAGAGAAGAAGACGAACACAGAAAGTCCAACAGCTTCTCTAGAAGCTCCATCCACTTCAACATCAACCAACAAGTTAGAAAAACTAATTACACCCGCCAGCCAGCAGGGGGACTTCATCCTGACACAAATATTAAAAAGAAAATAAAGTCAGCCTTTAAGATTCAGAGACGTTTTTCTGCTCTTCATTCATCCCTGAATGTTTTTGTATCTTCAGAGACTTTAAATGGATTCATTCCTAGAAACAATCATATTTACTGTATTTTACAGTCAGATAGAAACTCCTGTTGAAGTTTATTTTAACCATCCTGCATCATTCTGTCCATTTCTCTAAATGTCCCCTCTCTGTCCATCATGTTTTAGGACAAGTCTTTGTAACAAAGACTCTGGATCTAAAAAGCTGCCGGTTCTCTACATTTCAATATATTTTATAGTACTTAAGTCATTTGTGTGTGTTCATTTATCATAAATAATATCATGTAATCAAACCACATTTAAAGGGTAAAATCCTGATAATTTATCGTTTCAGATTGACTTCATAGTTCTGGAACCAAAACAAAGACAGAAGTACCAGGTACTTCTGAGGGTACACACAGAGTATTTTTGTCTACTCTTCTCTGCCTGAACTCAACCAGACATGACTAACAGAGGACGCTGGTCAAATCCACTCATCCTGTATTTTCTATGACTGGTTGAGTTTTAGTTGACCAACTTTCATAAAATAAACTAAAACAATAATAATGAAGTCCAACAGCAACTAAATACTTTCAGGTCCCTTCAACAAACATTTATACTTCAAAATAAATGAGTCACAGTATTTTTGATGATGTCACAAAATGTAAGCAAAACATACCAAAAGTCTCTCTGTGGCTCCAAACACTGAGCAAACCAACAAAGACAGCCAGCTGTCTGAGTGGCAGTAATCAGAGGTAACTCTGGCACTATGCTGCCCTCTGGTGTGCAAAATAAGACATTTAAAAATTACAACATTCATCCAGGGTATTTAGAGGGGTATGAACAGGACATTTATGGAGGTATGTACAAATTATTTAGGGGTAACAAACTGAGTATTTAGGGGGTGTATACAGGGTGTTTAGGGTGGACAGACAGGGTATTTAGGGGTATGTACAGGGTATTTAGGAGGGTACAAAACACGGTATTTAGGAGGGTACAAAACACAGTATTTAGGGGTAGAAACAGAGTATTTAGAGAGGTACAAAACAGGGTATTTAAGGGGGTAGAAATAGAATATTTAGGGGGTACATACAGGGTATTTAGGGGTACGAAACATGGTATTTAGAGGGTACAAAACAGAGTTTTTAGGGGGGATAGACAGGGTATTTAGGAGTACGTACAGGGTATCTAGGGGGAACAAAACAGGGTATTTAGGGGTATGAAACATGGTATTTGGGGGTACAAAACAGGGTATTTAACGGGGTAGAAATAGAATATTTAGGGGGTACATACAGGGTATTTAGGGGTACGAAACAGTTTTTAGGGGGGATAGACAGGGTATTTAGGAGTACATACAGAGTATTTAGGAGGGTACAAAACACGGTAGAAACAGAGTATTTAGAGAGGTACAAAACAGGGTATTTAAGGGGGTAGAAAAAGAATATTTAGGGGGTACATACAGGGTATTTAGGGGGGTACAAAACAGAGTTTTTAGGGGGGATAGACAGGGTATTTAGGAGTACATACAGGGTATTTAGGGGGGTACAAAACAGGGTATTTAAGGGGGTAGAAATAGAATATTTAGGGGGTACATACAGAGTATTTAGGGGTACAAAACATGGCATTTAGTAGGGGGGTACAAAACAGAGTTTTTAGGGGGATAGACAGGGTATTTAGGAGTACGAACAGGGTATTTAGAAGGGTACAAAACACGGTATTTAGGAGTATGTACAGGGTATTTAGAGAGGTTCAAAACAGGGTATTTAAGGGGGTAGAAACATAATATTTAGGGGGTACAAAACAGGGTATTTAGGGGGGTATATACAGCATCACAGCTGTATTATGAAGTCATTTTTTCTAGATTCCTTCATTAGAGAGAAAAGCTGAATCCAGTGTTTTGTCATCATCTAACCTTTGGGTATCAAAGAGTATTTTAGAGGAGCCATTTTTCCTGTCATGCATAATCTTGTCCAGTGGGTGAAAATCAGAGTACTTGGAGAAAACCAGCACATGCATGGAGAGAACTAGCAGTTCTACCAACTACTTCACCATGCAGCCAGTCCTGATTTATATCGGAAAATGAGCTCCTATGGTGAAACTTACTGTCAAAAATACAAAAAGTCTCAACTATCACACATCAAACTCTGGTGTCTCTGAAAGTGAGGAAGATTTTGTGTCTCCAGACAGGTCTTTAGACATGATGAGGTCCTAATTCTGACCACCAGGTGGCAGCAACACACAACAAAACCTTCACACAGCAGAGAAAGCTCCTGTCTGTCAAAGCCAAAGGTTTGTAGCTGATAAGACACTGTTGATGCATCATGAGGGACACAGATGTTCCTAAAATCCACCTGATAAAATCAGCATCAGGACGCCGTCACAGACAAGATGGCTGCCCTCGATGACCCAACACAATCACCAACTTTGACCTGAATCTTTCTCACATAAGAAGAACTAATCCAGCAGAAATGAGAGCAATTATAAAATATAAATCAGGTGAACCAGCTCCATGATAAAAAGCCTCTCTCCCCCACAGAACCATGCTTCTCCACTACTTAAGAGCATTAACCGTCCTCCATAATCAGCAGACTTTGACCCCTCTGGACGGTTATGTGGGCACTTGAATACTAAGAGCTCTTTGGGCTATTGTCAAATAATAAGAGGAGTAATCAGGTTTGGTGAGGAGGACGTCTCTAAATGGACGGATGCAGACTGATTAGTGCTCAGGCTCAGTGCTGCCGTCATCCTCTCTGATCGGCGGCGTGATGGAGGGATGAAACCAGACATGACAAACTAAATTTAAAATCTGCGCCTGCAGCCGCTGCAGAGAAACAATAAAGTTGATCCCAGAAGGAAGGACTTCCAGAACCAGAGGCTGATCAGCTCCTGATGAGAACTGGAGTTTCAGCTGCAGGTTAAATCCTGAAACGACGGATCAGGATGACGAGGTCATTTCTGCTCCTCTCCTCTGACTATAACTCCTTTGTTTGCATTAATCAGAACTGCTGTGATGACTCTAGTCTCCTTAATGAGCTCACAGCCATCGAGGTCAGCTCGGGTGAACAGCTGAGAGTTCCTAAGCAGGTTTCTAACAACAAACCAGTGAATACATCAGGACCTGACTCACAGCGCTCCGATCGTTTGGGTCAGCGTAAAGGTCAGATGGTGAAAGTTGGTGTAAAAAGAAAAAATCCATCAGAAAGTCTGGAGAACTATTGATCCGAACCACTTTCAAATATCACAGAAGGTCTGGCTGCTGGGAAGGAAAACAGAGAGACGGATTAAAAGTTCTGCACAGGCCAGACCCATGTTCTGCAGCCTGAGCCGCCTTGATATTATAAACATGATTATTTCTAACGTCTCTGCAGTGAGAAGACAGGTGATGATGTTTTTGCCTGCGTCTGTCTGCTTGTTTCTTGTTTTTATGACCTTTTAGGACCTTTTCAGGGATAATCATCTTCTCCATAAAAACTAAAGTGGAGATCTCAGATTATGAACAGTCTAGAGCAGTGGTTCCTGAACTTTATGGCTTCTGACCCACGAAATAACAGAGGCAGAGACTCGTGACCCCAAATATCACTGGCGAATTATACAAAATAAACTAATTAAAGAAGGACACAATATGTTTATTCAGCTGTTTGTAACAGTTTGTAGGGCAAATACATGGTATTAGAAAAACTTTTAGTTCTGGAGAACATCCCAGGACCCCCAGTTTTTGCTTCACAGTGGGGCCCCGACCCCAGGAGCCGCTGGTTCAGAGTGAAAAAACAAAGAATCAGCAGCTAAGATTGAACACGTGGGTCAGAACGAGTCTGGTGAAAGGAGGCCAAACGATGGGAGGAGCCAACTCTGTAACCATGGCAACCAAGTCTACGATGATGCAGACGGGATTCCTAGTCAGGACCTGTTTCTGCTCACTTCATGTGTACAGGTGACCCTTCTGATGGAGACGGAGTTAAAGGTAAATAAAAACTGACCTCTGGAAAAAACCTTAATAATCATTAAAGGAGACGACGTGATGAACCCGGTAAAGTCTCTGTACCTTTTAACTTATATTTGATTTTTTTAAATTATAACATTTAGTTCATTTAGTTATCTAATTTAATTTTTAAACACTTTTAAACTTGTAAATTTAGTTTTAAATGTTTTTATTTTTAAAACAGTTTTGTAAAGGTTTCAGGTTTAGACTGCACAAAGCGAGTGATCCGTTTTTGTTCCTTTTCCTTCATAAAGGCTTTAGGATGAGCTGAGATTTACTTAATCTCTTCCTGCAGTGAGGGGGACGGTCAGCAGGGGGCAGTATTTATGTTCCAGACAGAGAGAAATCCCAGTTTTTTCTCTTCATTTGTAGTAATCCAGATCAGTGGTGAGTCTAAGAGGCTGACTTCCCTCCATGATGACTCTGTTTGCTCTGATTTTCAGGACTGAAGCTCATTATGGAGCCTGTTCACTCTAAAGCTCATCTGGTTAAAGTGCTCAGCAGTGACCCTTAATCCCTCCACTTCCCCTCCAGCGTGCCGTCGGCTCTCAAACTTAACAAAGTTTGCAAATGAGCCGTGAAGAACAGGCGGAGCGACGGTTTCTGGTGTCTGCTGGGTTAAATGGACACGATGACGAAACGTCAAGAAGAACCGAAACAGATTTAATGATGAGAAACAAATAAAAAGGTTTAAAACGTCGTTTAGTCTCCGGTCAGGAGCAGAGACTTCAATCAGGAGGGAAGTCCTCACATTTCAGAACAAAGTCGCAAATTACAAGTCACAAGTCTCTGAGGTGCAAGTCCAAGTCAAGTCACAAGTCTCTGAGGAGCAAGTCCAAGTCAATCTAAAGTTTATAAGGTGCAAGTCCAAGTCAAGTCACAAGTCTCTGAGGTGAAAGTACAAGTCAAGTCACAAGTCTCTGAGGTGCAAGTCCAAGTCAAGTCACAAGTCTGAGGTGCAAGTCCAAGTCAAGTCACAAGTCTCTGAGGAGCAAGTCCAAGTCAATCTAAAGTTTATAAGGTGCAAGTTCAAGTCAAGTCACAAGTCTCTGAGGAGCAAGTCCAAGTCAATCTAAAGTTTATAAGGTGCAAGTTCAAGTCAAGTCACAAGTCTCTGCGGTGAAAGTACAAGTCAATTTTGAGTCCCTGAGGTGCAAGTCCAAGTCAAGTCACAAGTCTCTGAGGAGCAAGTACAAGTCAAGTCACAAGTCTCTGAGGAGCAAGTACAAGTCAAGTCACAAGTCTCTGAGGAGCAAGTCCAAGTCAAGTCACAAGTCTCTGAGGAGCAAGTCCAAGTCAAGTCACAAGTCTCTGAGGAGCAAGTACAAGTCAAGTCACAAGTCTCTGAGGAGCAAGTCCAAGTCAAGTCATAAGTCTCTGACATGCAAGTCCAAGTCAAGTCACAAGTCTCTGACATGCAAGTCCAAGTCAAGTCACAAGTCTCTGAGGAGCAAGTCCAAGTCAATCTAAAGTTTATAAGGTGCAAGTCCAAGTCAAGTCACAAGTCTGAGGTGAAAGTACAAGTCAATTTTGAGTCCCTTAGGTGCAAGTCCAAGTCAAGTCACAAGTCTCTGAGGAGCAAGTACAACAAGTCACAAGTCTCTGAGGAGCAAGTCCAAGTTAAGTCACAAGTCTCTGAGAAGCAAGTCCAAGTCAATCTCAAGTTTATAAGGTGCAAGTTCAAGTCAAATCACAAGTCTCTGAGGAGCAAGTCCAAGTTAAGTCACAAGTCTCTGAGGAGCAAGTCCGAGTCAAGTCACAAGTCTGAGGAGCAAGTCCAAGTTAAGTCACAAGTCTCTGAGGAGCAAGTCCAAGTTAAGTCACAAGTCTCTGAGGTGCAAGTCCAAGTCAAGTCATAAGTCTCTGACATGCAAGTCCAAGTCAAGTCACAAGTCTCTGAGGAGCAAGTCCAAGTCAATCTAAAGTTTATAAGGTGCAAGTCCAAGTCAAGTCACATGTCTGAGGTGAAAGTACAAGTCAATTTTGAGTCCCTGAGGTGCAAGTCCAAGTCAAGTCACAAGTCTCTGAGAAGCAAGTCCAAGTCAAGTCACAAGTCTCTGAGGTGCAAGTCCAAGTCAAGTCTCATGTCTAGAGTTTTTAGATGTAGACTATAAATCAAGTCTAGCGTTTGTTTTTGAGCTCGAGTCCGAGTCTCAGACTCGAGTCTCCATCTCTGAAACAAACTGGTTCTTCATTTATTTAAGAAGAACCAGAACCAGAACCAGAACCAGTGAAAACCAAGTCCACCTGATGGTCCAGAACCTCCTTCAGCAGCAGGAACTCTGTGTGACCTCATCAGTCCCTCATGTGGTTCTGGACGGGTTCTGGTCCACTCTGGGATCTCTGGAGGTCCCACCAGTATCAGGTTCTGGTCTTTGATTCTTCATTAGATCTGCTCCCTTTGGGATCATGGTTCTGTTTCATGACCCAGTTTGGTCCAAACTTCAGATGGTCTCAAACCTCTTTGGGCTACAGAGGAGGTCCTGGTGGACTCAGCGAGTCCTGTTGGGTGAGAAACCATCAGCAGCGTTATGCTGCTGTGCATTATGGGTAAACAGGATGTGGTTTTTGTCTCCTGAAACCCTTCAAACAAGCCCTTCATGTTTTAAGAATATGTATTATTTAGTTTTGTGTTAAGTTCACGTCACCTGGTTGGACTAGAAGTCCTTACCCATAAAGGAAATGACGGGTTTCTGTTATCCTGCTCCTGCAGAACTTAAAGGTTTTTAATTTCCTGTATTAACCTGGAGATGTAATTTCCCACAGCGTTGCTCTGAATCACTGCAGGTCATTCTAGATTAGAGCCTCGGCCGTGTGTTGTTCGTCTGTGCTGCAGGATGAAGCTAATCTCCCTAAAACCAACACAGAATGGATCCGTCAGCACTCCGCTCTGTTCAGCCACTGACAGCCAATTAGCCCAGTTTCCTCCTGGAAATTAAACAGACATTCCAAGAATTGATGTGACAAGTTTTACTGTCACAACATTCAGGAGAAAACCTTTTTCTACAACAAGCAGCCCATTTCCAATCAGAGGACGCTTATAGAGGAGTGTTTGTCATGAAAGCAACACTTAGTTCAAATCATTATTTTAAAACTTCAGGCAACAAAAGTGTTTTCTGTGATGACAAATGAAAACAGGTTCATTATACTGTATTATAAAGCGTGTGGCGCGGCGGCTGCTGGGTGGCCCTTACGGGGTGAGCCTCTGCACCCCTCCTGGTGTTGCGGTGGTTTTCCTGGGATCCCCGTGGTCTGGGGGGCCTCCGGACGTCTGGGGCTCGGATCTCCTCCGTGTCTTCCATGGATCTTGGGGGGCGGGTCTGCAGCTCTTCAAACTTATTATTGAATATTATGGAAGGTGCTCACAAAGTGTTCACAAGTAGACTCAGGTGTTCCCTAACGCATTAACTCGGGCTGTGGTTGGCACTAAACACAACTTGAGTTCATCTTTACTGTGCGCATTTTAAGAACGCTGTAATTGTTGTACAGTCATATGCTGTGTTGTATTACTGTTGTTTCTAGGCCCTCTGTTTGTCTGTTCTCTCTCTTTGCAGGCCCAGAAGCAGACTCTTCGTACCTCTTGTATTAACCTTCTTCAGGTCAGGGAGCAGGTCTTGACTGGGGTTGGTGTTTATGCACCAAATAACAGCTCAGAGTTCCCGCCCTTTATGGAGTCCCTGGGACGAGTGCTGGATGGTGGTCTGACTGGGGACGCCATTGTCCTGCTGGGGGACCTCAACGCTCACGTGGGCAATGAAAGGTGACCTGGAGGGGCGTGATTGGGAGTCTTCAACCGTCAGGATCCACAGGTAGAAATACTCAGCACATAAAACCAAATCAGCAAGTCCCGCATTCAACCTGATGTGTACTTTGATGTTTCCAAACTCAACCAACTAGTTTCACGTCACAACAAAGTCTTGAGTCACGGTTCTGGTCACGATGAACGAGACTCAGGTGAAGAGACAAGCTCTGGACCAGTCAGGAAGTGAGGTCAGATCAGACGAGCTCAGGGTGGAGCTGTGGTCCTGAGGAGAGCTCCGGGTCTCCTCCTCCTCCTCGCCTCCTTTTAAATCGCTGCAATCAAGACGCCGTCATTTGCATGTTGGTGTAACAAAAATGAATGTTCAATTTAAAAGCCATTTCACAGCTCAACACACTGATCTGACTGAGGCAGCAGCGTGCGTGCGTGTGTGTGTGTGTGTGTGTGTGTGTTCTTTTGAAGGGCCAAGGACGCGGGGAGAAACAGCCCGTAGCAGAAAGGCTTCAGCGCTCGTTTCATGACAGCATCAGAGGTCAGAACCACCCTGCTGTCTGGTGTTTACAGGTGTGAATAAAACACACCTAGAACGTGTTCTTCAGCCTCGTCTGGGTCAACAGCTCTTCAGCTGCTCCTTCACCTGCTGCAGGAGCTGATTTATTCATAGAGGTGATTTAAAGAGACTAAATAGGACGAGAAACCCAGCTGAACCCTTTCACTCCTGGTTTTTAGATTGATCTCTCATGCAAGGTTGTACATTTAGAGTTCATCAATAGTTTTCAATCCACTTTGTGTGAAGTTTAATGAAAATAAGTCTGTTTTCAGACCAGAGTTTAATTATGATACAGTTGGTGCTTTAAAAGCATATAATGCAGTTTTGCTTGTTTTTAGCACCCCCTAGTGTCCGTTTTAAATCACTGCAGTAAAAACATTGTTTCTGCTCAGAAAGCCCTAAATCTCCCTGTTAAATGTCTCCTCAGCCTTCACTGCTTTCTACTGGAGCGGTTCATCACTCAGTCAAAGAAAGCAGCTGTTCAAGCAGGGAGAGATGGGAAAAATCAGGAATCATGAGCTAAAAACACTCTGGAGCTAGCATAACAGCTAGCCACTTTGGGTTAGCCTAACCCTCTGAGATATGTGACTTTGTGAGACTTCAGGGCACCGGACCAGAGACTCAGAAGTTACAAACGTGGTATTCTGGATCCAAGCAGCAGATGGGGCTAAGGGACTTTTCATTTAAAGGGTCAGATTAGCTCAGACTAGGGGTGGGAATCGATAGGTTTTTATCAATATCAATGCCATTGTCGATTCTGCGTATTGATCCGATTCTCTTATCGATTCTTGAATAATTTTTAAGCGGCCAAAAAAAAAAAAAAAGTTCTCAGTCTTCTGCACCACAAACAAGCATGGTGTGATTTGAGTGTGTGTGTTTTAAATTTTTTCTTTCAAGTATTAGAATAAATTCAGTTATTGCTGTATAAAACAAGAACTACAGAGAGGTCCAATTGTTGATTAAATGTTAAAAGGGCTTGCCTTAGAGAGAGATCAGATTGTTGATTAAATGTTAAAAGGGCTTGCCATAGAACAAGAGGTCCGATTGTTGATTAAATGTTAAAAGGGCTTGCCTTAGGGCGAGAGGTCAGATTGTTGATTAAATGTTAAAAGGGCTTGCCATAGAACAAGAGGTCCGATTGTTGATTAAATGTTAAAAGGGCTTGCCTTAGGGCGAGAGGTCAGATTGTTGATTAAATGTTAAAAGGGCTTGCCATAGAACAAGAGGTCCGATTGTTGATTAAATGTTAAAAGGGCTTGCCTTAGGGCGAGAGGTCAGATTGTTGATTAAATGTTAAAAGGGCTTGCCATAGAACAAGAGGTCCGATTGTTGATTAAATGTTAAAAGGGCTTGCCTTAGGGCGAGAGGTCAGATTGTTGATTAAATGTTAAAAGGGCTTGCCATAGAACAAGAGGTCCGATTGTTGATTAAATGTTAAAAGGGCTTGCCTTAGGGCGAGAGGTCAGATTGTTGATTAAATGTTAAAAGGGCTTGCCATAGAACAAGAGGTCCGATTGTTGATTAAATGTTAAAAGGGCTTGCCTTAGGGCGAGAGGTCAGATTGTTGATTAAATGTTAAAAGGGCTTGCCATAGAACAAGAGGTCCGATTGTTGATTAAATGTTAAAAGGGCTTGCCTTAGGGCGAGAGGTCAGATTGTTGATTAAATGTTAAAAGGGCTTGCCATAGAACAAGAGGTCAGATTGTTGATTAAATGTTAACAGGGCTTGCCATAGCACAAGAGGTCCGATTGTTGATTCCCACCCCTAGCACAGACTGGCTCAAGAAAAAGATTTAAAAGATGAAAAAGTTACATAGTGTGACTTTAAGGGTTAAAAGGGTTTATTATTATTTGCATATTTTTACATAAATCAGCTCATTTTAGTTATTTTTTCACATCTGTTCATGGTTTTATGGACGACTGAAGTTCTAAAAAGATCCAGGGGGTTTTTGTAAAAGAAACCCGTTTTTATTTTAAGCAGCGTTTTGAGGGATACGGTTTTCCTGACGGCGTGTTTGATCAGGACTGACGCTGGTTGAACCGTCCTACGACTCGAGGATCTGAGTTACACAGTTTACCATGGCAACACAAAAAATACAGGTCGGAGCCTGGAAGGGTCAAAAACATTTAAAGTCACCCACATTATTTCAGCTCTGAATATTTAGCGCCACCTGGTGAAAACAATCAGGAAAACGTTGGTCTCTTACTACCGGTATTATGAATCCATATAAAACCTTTTAATACTATTTAGGAAATTGTTTTATTGTACAAACACGTGACTATGAAGGACTGAAGGTGGTTCTGATTGGCTTGTTGTGTTTTAAAAACGCTCCTTAAATGATAAACTTCAGCTGAAACCACACCTCTTTTATCAATGAAGTTATCCACATCAAACTTCAGACACTGAAATAACACACCAGGTTACTAGGAGGAGGTGCAAAGGAGGCTTAATGTGGGAATTCTGAAGGAGCATCGAAAGGTTAAAGGTCAGATTTCCTGGCTAAATAAATAAATAATAAATCAGGAAGAAGAAACAGGAGAAGGAAAACTGGGAGACGAGAAGGAGAGGAGATACAGCGACGAGGAGGAGGAAGCTGATATAATTTGCTTGTCAGAATTCATTTAGTCTAGACTGGTGTGACACACACACACACACACACACACACACACACACACACACACACACACACACACACACACACACACACACACACACTCGTGCAATGTTTTTAATTCCAGAATCTCATTTCANAGCACACAGGAGGGATGGAGACCGAATATCATTTTTGTGTGAGAATACCTATACACGAGACCACTGTCACACACACACACACACACACACACACACACACACACACACACACACACACACACACACACACACACACACACACACACACACACACACACACTCGTGCAATGTTTTTAATTCCAGAATCTCATTTCAGATCTGATTAATTACTCTTTCACGCTTGACAAAGAAAATCAGCAGCAAAACTGAAGGATTAACACACACACACACACACACACACACACACACACACACACACACTGGATCAGGGTTTTGTTTTTGTTTAACCATTTAACTTCCACACCATGAAAATATCATTAAATGATTTTAGTGATTTTTTGTTTTGTTTTACAGAAACAGGTTTGGATTTAATGTAAAGACATTTCAATTTAAACACTGTTATTAATATTAACAATCATGTTAATTTTTAATTCACATTTTAATCACATTTGTAATATGTAATGTATTTATTTAATGACTTAGTAACATGTAGGAAGTAAAGTTTCCTCCACTGAGTGGTCGACCTGCAGGTTGAAGGGTTAAAACTGAAAATGTTAAACAACCGTAGAACAGAAAACCCTCGTTTTAACTGTTAAAACAACCGCAAAGTGATGAACGGAGACACTGTAAAAATGAAATATGAACTCATAAAGAGCAAACTTTACATTTAATTTGTGTTTCTGAACACAAACCTTCACTCAGAGTCATAAACCGTTAAAAAAACACCAAATAATTATTTATTAAAAAATACATTCTATAATACCGGTACTTGGCTGTATTTTAAAAAGTTTGTTTATAGTAATAAAATAGTTCTAAATACGTAGTGTGGGAAATGCAGCTGATACAAACGCCCCCTAGTGGCTAAAGCAGGTGTTTGTGGTGAACTGTTGGTCAGTAAACATGGAGGCGGGGCTTAATAAGGGTTATCCCCCCCCCCCCCCCGCACAAACAAACCAGCAAAACAGGAACAGAGGTAAAACGTTGACTAATTTATCACCAACCTGCAGCAGCGTCTCTCCTGATCTGACTGAGTATAGCTCCGGTCAGAGGACTACTTCCTGTTGCTACAGACTCCGCCCACTTTGAGTGATGTCACCACCTGTCTGCATTTTGATTCTTCTCAGTCCAACAATCTGAGTCAGAGTTTTGTTCTGCCGTGGGCCGGAGCTGCTCTGAGGAGCGGTCATAATCCATCAGCACGCCAACAGAAACCATGAAAACCATTCCCGCACGGTTTCACGCCTCATTAGAACCCGTGACCTCCAGCTCAACAGCTGTCATCAGAGATAATCATTTAATCCTGAACGGCATCAGGTTCTTTCTCTGGTTTTATTAAACCAACAGGGCCGAAGTCTCAGGCTGACGGGAAATAAAATGACAGGCGGAGCCGGTTTCTGACATCCGCCATGTTTGTTCTAGAGAGGAAGGATGGAAAATCAGAACGTCAGCCCTTCTGCTGGGACGTGGAGTCAGACTCTGAAAGTCCCACCTTCAAATCCAATCCAGCCCAAACTGGTTCAAACAACCAGAAACTAGCGAGTTAAGAACTGTACAGTATGGATCAACATGGTCGAAACCTGGAAACTGGAAGAAAAGGTTTTAGATTTCAGTCACATTTAGCCCTTCATGCTCACAAACAATCACAGAATTCCAAGTTAATATCCAGAAAATTCCAGGTTAAATAACCAGAAACTTCCAGGTAAATATCTGAAAAAATTCCAGGTTAAATGTCCAGAAGAATTCCATGTTTAATAACCAGAAAATTCCAGGTTAAATAACCATAAAAATTCCAGGTTAAATAA
Source organism: Callopanchax toddi (assembly GCA_006937965.1). NCBI lineage: Eukaryota > Metazoa > Chordata > Actinopteri > Cyprinodontiformes > Nothobranchiidae > Callopanchax > Callopanchax toddi. Next base: position 864,180 of record SSNR01000054.1, on the reverse strand, counting down.
CCAGAAAATTCCAGGTTTAATAACCAGAAGAATTCCATGTTTAATAACCAGAAAATTCCAGGTAAATAAACAGAAAATTCCAGGTTAAATATCTGAAAAAAATCCAGGTTAAATAATCATAAAAATTCCATGTTTAATAACCAGAAATTTCCAGGTAAATAACCAGAAAATTCCAGGTTTAATAACCAGAAGAATTCCATGTTTAATAACCAGAAAATTCCATGTTTAATAACCAGAAAATTCCATGTTTAATAACCAGAAAATTCCATGTTTAATAACCAGAAAATTCCATGTTTAATAACCAGAAAATTCCATGTTTAATAACCAGAAAATTCCAGGTTAAATAACCATAAAAATTCCAGGTTAAATAACCAGAAAATTCCAGGTTTAATAACCAGAAGAATTCCATGTTTAATAACCAGAAAATTCCAGGTAAATAAACAGAAAATTCCAGGTTAAATATCTGAAAAAAATCCAGGTTAAATAATCATAAAAATTCCATGTTTAATAACCAGAAATTTCCAGGTAAATAACCAGAAAATTCCAGGTTTAATAACCAGAAGAATTCCATGTTTAATAACCAGAAAATTCCATGTTTAATAACCAGAAAATTCCATGTTTAATAACCAGAAAATTCCATGTTTAATAACCAGAAAATTCCATGTTTAATAACCAGAAAATTCCATGTTTAATAACCAGAAAATTCCATGTTTAATAACCAGAAAATTCCATGTTTAATAACCAGAAAATTCCATGTTTAATAACCAGAAAATTCCATGTTTAATAACCAGAAAATTCCATGTTTAATAACCAGAAAATTCCATGTTTAATAACCAGAAAATTCCATGTTTAATAACCAGAAAAATTCCATGTTTAATAACCAGAAAATTCCATGTTTAATAACCAGAAAAATTCCATGTTTAATAACCAGAAAATTCCAGGTAAATAAACAGAAAATTCCAGGTTAAATATCTGAAAAAAATCCAGGTTAAATAATCATAAAAATTCCAGGTTAAATAACCATAAAAATTCCAGGTTAAATAACCAGAAAATTCCAGGTAAATAAGCAGAAAATTCCAGGTTTAATAACCAGAAGAATTCCATGTTTAATAACCAGAAAAATTCCATGTTTAATAACCAGAAAATTCCAGGTTAAATAACCATAAAAATTCCAGGTTAAATAACCAGAAAATTCCATGTTTAATAACCAGAAAAATTCCAGGTTAAATAACCAGAAAATTCCAGGTTAAATAACCAGAAAATTCCAGGTTAAATAACCAGAAAATTCCATGTTTAATAACCAGAAAAATTCCATGTTTAATAACCAGAAAATTCCATGTTTAATAACCAAAAAATTCCATGTTTAATAACCAGAAAAATTCCATGTTTAATAACCAGAAAATTCCATGTTTAATAACCAGAAGAATTCCATGTTTAATAACCAGAAAATTCC
>SSNR01000054.1:842271-861911 GCA_006937965.1 Callopanchax toddi | reverse complement strand
GTTTAATAACCAGAAGAATTCCATGTTTAATAACCAGAAAAATTCCATGTTTAATAACCAGAAAATTCCAGGTTAAATAACCATAAAAATTCCAGGTTAAATAACCAGAAAATTCCATGTTTAATAACCAGAAAAATTCCAGGTTAAATAACCAGAAAATTCCAGGTTAAATAACCAGAAAATTCCAGGTTAAATAACCAGAAAATTCCATGTTTAATAACCAGAAAAATTCCATGTTTAATAACCAGAAAATTCCATGTTTAATAACCAAAAAATTCCATGTTTAATAACCAGAAAAATTCCATGTTTAATAACCAGAAAATTCCATGTTTAATAACCAGAAGAATTCCATGTTTAATAACCAGAAAATTCCGTGTTTAATAACCAGAAGAATTCCATGTTTAATAACCAGAAAAATTCCATGTTTAATAACCAGAAAATTCCAGGTTTAATAACCAGAAAATTCCAGGTTAAATAACCAGAAAATTCCAGGTATAATAACCAGAAAATTCCAGGTAAATAAACAGAAAATTCCAGGTTAAATATCTGAAAAAAATCCAGGTTAAATAATCATAAAAATTCCAGGTTAAATAACCATAAAAATTCCAGGTTAAATAACCAGAAAATTCCAGGTAAATAAGCAGAAAATTCCAGGTTTAATAACCAGAAGAATTCCATGTTTAATAACCAGAAAAATTCCATGTTTAATAACCAGAAAATTCCAGGTTAAATAACCATAAAAATTCCAGGTTAAATAACCAGAAAATTCCAGGTAAATAACCAGAAAATTCCAGGTTTAATAACCAGAAGAATTCCATGTTTAATAACCAGAAAATTCCAGGTTTAATAACCAGAAGAATTCCATGTTTAATAACCAGAAAATTCCAGGTATAATAACCAGAAAATTCCAGGTAAATAAACAGAAAATTCCAGGTTAAATATCTGAAAAAAATCCAGGTTAAATAATCATAAAAATTCCAGGTTAAATAACCAGAAAATTCCAGGTAAATAACCAGAAAATTCCAGGTTTAATAACCATAAAAATTCCAGGTTAAATAACCAGAGAACTTCAAGTAAACAACCAGTTTTCCAGTTAAATAACAAAACATACAATTCCATGTAAACAACCAGTGTTACATCCAACACATCACAGTCATTCATTCATGTTTTTTTGACTAAATTCTTCAAAAATATTTCAAAAGACAACAGATGCAGAGTAGAAAACCCAAAACGGACTTTCTGGAGAAGCTTTGGGATTCAGGAACTCCCAGGAGAGGATGTGGAGTTCAGAGGAAGCACGGAGCAGCAGAAACCTCCCGTCTGTCTCCGTGATCTAACACCAAGAGACAGAAGCTCCTGTCTCCTGTCACAACTCATCGTCTGAGGAGACGGAGACACCTTCAGCATCAGGAGGTCAAACAGGAAACCTTCATCACGCCACAAATGACTGCTCCGCTCAGCTGGAAGGACGAGAAGCAGCAGGACATCAGAGCTCCGATAACGCTGCCTGAAAACGACCAGTTTGACCCCAGAACCACGAACAACAAGAAGGATTTACCAATCAAATCCTCCAGATGACTGAACGTTTGGTCGTGTTCAGCAGGACTTTGAGCAGAAAACGTTTAATTTGTAAACTTTTTACAGCAGTTTTCTGTTGATTTGGACAATTTTGTCCTTAATAACAAGCAATGACATCATCTTTTGATCTATTCTATCTATAATTTTAAAACATTCTGCATTTAAACTGTGTCCAAATGGACAAAACTGTCCATGACGACGCGTGAGGGTTCAACCTCAAACTTTATCAAATGAAATGATTTAAAGTGCGTCAGAATCCTGCAGCCAGCTTTGACCCCAGGTGGCGTCCTCCCCCTGAAACCAGCAGCTCTCCTTTATTATTCAGCTGTGAGAGACTCTTCTGACAGGACGGATTGAGGTGAATAACGAGGTGAAGAATCAGCAGACAGTCGGTGTCAGCCATGATTAAAATGTTCTGTCGGCTGTAATTTCGCCGCTGCAGGACGCGAGGATGGAGAGTAAATGAAGTCGGGGAGTTCAACACCTCTCGTTATCGAGTCAACAACACAGTCGGTAAAAACACAGATGATCTGAATTCACTGAACGTCCCCCTCAGACTGAGACACGATCTAATTACAGCCCGGATACAACAACCGGTAGGGATCAGTCAGGAGACTCAGATCTGTTAAAGAAAGTCGCTTTGATTCGTTAATTAATCCTCGTTTTATTAACAGTTGATCAGCAGCTCCTCCCTGAATTGTCTACAGTTTCTCGCACTGTGAGCAACGATTCGGTGTCTCAGCGTCACATCTGGTCTGATTTAAACACAGCTAATGGTACTCATAATAGTACCTTTTGAGGGTACCATTTTGAACCTTAACTGGGGGTCAAATTTTTACCCTTGTAGTTTGTACCTTTTACTAGTCACACCTGTACCTTAGGGTACAAATTAGTACCCCTTAGGGGACACATATGTATCCTAAGGAGTATAAATATGTACCCTAAATGGTAGATATTTGTTCCCCTTAGGATACAACCCCCAGTTAAAGGTACAAAACTGTACTTTTGAGGGTACCACCCCAGTGACAAAAAAGGTACAATTCTGTCCTTTATTTCTGAGAGTGCAGGCCTGGCTCCAGGGTGGGACCCCGGTAACCCTCCGGGCCGGGTACACTGGCTCGATGATTGTACTTCCATGCAGAGTCTTTTGAACCGCTCTTCGTCTCACCCCTCCCCTAGGACCGATTTACCATGGGTGACCCTACCAGGGGCACAAGTGCCCCAGACTACATAGCTCCTAGGATCATTAGGGCACTCAGACTCCTCCACCACGATAAGGTGACGGTTCACGGAGGAGGGCTTTAAAAGACACACTATGTAACTTTTTCCTATTTTAAATCCTGTCCTTGACCCAGTCTGATCCAGTCTGACCCTTTACAGGTTAATAAAAGTCTTGGATCCAGAATACCACGTTTGTAACTTCTGAGTCTCTGGTCCCTGAAGTCTCACAAAGTCACGTATCTCAGAGGGTTAGGCTAGCCCAATGTGGCTAGCTGTTATGCTAGCTCCGGAGTGTTTTTAGCTCATGATTCCTGATTTTTCCCATCTCTCCCTGCTTGAACAGCTGATTTCTTTGACTGAGTGATGAACCGCTCCAGTAGAAAGCAGTGAAGGCTGAGGAGACATTTAACAGGGAGATTTAGGGCTTTCTGAGCAGAAACTATGCTAACGTTTTACTGCAGTGATTTAAAATGGACACTAGGGGGAGCTAAAACAAGCAAAACTGCAGAGTATGCCTTTAAATGTTTCAACTGTGACTGGACATAAAGTTTTCTTCTCTTTAACTTTGACTTTTTACTTTCAGAGACCTGGTTTTACTATGAAATGTTTTAAAATGTGATTTCTATTCGTTTATTGTAACTATATTAAACTTGTTTAAACTCTGAACCGTAAACCGTTTGGTTCTGAGGTTCTCGGGTCTCATGAGGACAGAGAGTTTGGATCTACAGCCCCACACTGACAGGAAGACACAGATAAATTACGTGCCTGTGTGTTCAGTCCAGCCATTTGTTGCCGTAACGACGACGATCACAGCTCCTCTGAAGCATCCTGCTGAGTTTGACTGTTTTCAGCGTTTTTTAAAGTTTGGGTCGAGGATCAAACACTCTCCTGGATGTTAAATTTCTCTCAGTGTGTCGTTCTCGCTTTCCAGAAACGAACTCCCCTCCCTGATCTCAGCTGCATTTTCACAGCCAGAGGAAACTATTTCATAATTCAGTGTTTCAACGTTTTTGAAGTGCTCATTATCTCCATCTTCATCTCCTGCTGCTCCTTTTCTTGTTACTCCCTTGTTACCTGAGAGCGAGCCTCCATCTTTCTGCTGACTAACACGAGAGGCAGAGAGGACCCCCTGCTGGCAGGTCAAAGGTTAAACACTCTTTACTTACTGAAACAAAGTAAGAATCCAGGAAGAAACTGGAAACCTGGAGAGAACGAGGAGACTCTGAAGAGGATCGATGTAAATAAAGAAAGGGAACTAAAAGTCAACCTGGACCTGCGCGGGGACACGGGTCCTTCAGGGTCCTGGATCTCCAACGTCAGAGAGCAGGAAGAAGAAAGGCAGTGAAGTCTGAACCTCTAGATGGCAGAAACAGGGTATCGAGTCTGGAACTCGCAATCGAGACGCATTGGATCTCATCTTCAGCTGGTTTACGTTTTATCCTTAGCGGCTAACATCGGTCAGTGATCAGCTGATTAGCACTTTAGAGGTTTTCTACACGCTCCTCAGACAGGCTTCAGCATCTTCAGCTTTAAATGTTTTCATAAATGTTGTAAACTGTTAAATGAATAAAAGAGTCCCAGCCAGTTTGACTTCATGCTTTAGGTTGACGCTTCTTTAAAATAATTGCTGATGAGAAGCTGTTTTAGTCCTCTGACATCCCCTCACTCGTCCTGTAGAATAAACACGTCTCAGATTAACCATTACGTCACCATTACACACAGAGAGGAGCCGATCGGAGCGTTTATTCTAGGAGCTGGATCCTCCTCAGGGATGAGTCACAAACACAAAACGGCCTCATCTCATCCAGAAAGGAGGAACAGAAACTTAGTCAGGACCTCAGAGTCAGCTGGAGAGTTCCTATTGGCTCTGGATCGTCCTCTGATCATAAAGTTTTATTCATATTAATTATAGTTGTGATCAAAACTAACTAAAAAGTAAACTGATTGGTGCCCAAAAAGTAAGTTAAAACATCAAATTTGAGGTTATTTGTTTTTATAATGTTTACATTTGTTCTCTGATTTTATGTTGTTACAGGTCCACTTTGGTTCTAAATTATGTACAGAGTCTGTTACCATGGTGACCCTAACGAACCACTGGTGGTTACCATGGTGACCCTAATGAACCACTAGGCCACTGGCGGTTACCATGGTGACCCTAACAAGCCACTGGCGGTTACCATGGTGACCTTAACGAGCCACTGGTGGTTACCATGGTGACCTTAACGAGCCACTGATGGTTACCATGGTGACCCTAATGAGCCACTAGGCCACTGGTGGTTACCATGGTGACCCTAACGAGCCACTGGTGGTTACCGTGGTGATCCTAACAAGCCACTGGTGGTTACCGTGGTGATCCTAACAAGCCACTGGTGGTTACCATGGTGACCCTAACGAGCCACTTGTTGTTTCCATGGTGACCCTAATCAGCCACTGGTGGTTACCATGGTAACCAAATGAGTAACTGGCAGCAGCTTTAACGTTTCTGATCTTAGTTCTATTTAAAGAGTTTAAACATCAAAAGGGTTCGGCCCTAATATTAAACCGTTTTGGGCATCCCTCAGAAAATCTTTGGAACCTTTATAATAAATCAGACTTATTGATTTATTTAGGGATATTTAATTTTAAAGAGCCTAAAAGCTGAATATCTGTGGTAACAAGAAACTTAAAGTAGAAATGATTTCCTCCTAACTTTATTTAGAAATCTGAAATATGCCGTTTTCTAACATCCTGCAGAAACAGTGAGGGGTCGTTAAAGGGTTAAACAGGATGGTAAAAACCCAGCTCTGACAGCCAGAAGCAAACGATCGACTCTCCTCGCACAGCGCTTCCTGTTTGCTCCCCGCAGCCCAGACAGAAATCTCACTTTTTGATTATAAATGACCTCCTGCTGAGCATCATGGGAAAAGGCTGGACTGAGGCGATTTGCACCAGTTCATATCTCAGCGTGAGGCTTAGAAATAAACACACACACACACACACACACACACACACACACACACACACACACACACACACACACACACACACACACACACACACCCCTTTGGGTTATGATTTGTTCTGATTTTCTGGATCGATCTCCCTGATTCTTTTTTATTCATGGTTCCTGTTTCCTCTACTTGTTCTTGGGTTGTTCAGACCTCAAATACAATCCTGGACTTTTGTCTGATGAAACACAAAAATTCAAACAAAACATGGAAGAAAACTCCAGGCCAGCAGGTGGCGATACTGTCTAAACGAGGGCTACTAGAATACAAATCTTTGCATTGACACACTGTTCTTGTCTTGTTTCTGTCCTCTCTGACTGTAAACCTGTGAAATGAACCACCTCGCCACCCGGGGCGGAAATGCAGATTTAGTAAAAGAAATGCAGCTGAGGGGCCACATCTCACCTCCAGACCCAAAACTCAGAATCCTCTCTAAACATCGGCTCTGGACGCCAGATATGAGTCAGAAACTCCACTTTGGAGAAGAGGTTGGAGTTTTGGACTGGAATCATCACTTCCTGTCTCCACCTCCAGCTTCAGAGCTGAAATATTTAAAGGAACACTGTGCAGTTTTGGCTTGTTCTTTAGCTCCCCCTAGTGTCCGTTTTAAATCACTGCCATAAAACGTTAGCATAGTTTCTGCTCAGAAAGCCCTAAACCTACCTGTTAAACGTCTCCTCAGCCTTCACTGCTTTCTACTGGAGCGGTTCATCACTCAGTCAAAGAAATCAGCTGTTCAAGCAGGGAGAGATGGGAAAAATCAGGAATCATGAGCTAAAAACACTCCGGAGCTAGCATAACAGCTAGCCACATTGGGTTAGCCTAACCCTCTGAGATACGGGACTTTGTGAGACTTCAGGGACCAGAGACTGAGAAGTTACAGACGTGGTGTTCTGGATCCAAGACTTTTCATGAACCTGTAAAGGGTCAGATTAGCTCAGACTGTTAATTTCGTAGACGGAAGTATTTTGTTATTTATTTCGTCACAAATATATTTTACCGAACAAAAACTAAGCGAAATTCAAAAATATAAAACGGAAAAAGACGAAAACTAACTTAGCCGACATGGGAACGAAAGACGAGACGAGAATTGACAGTGACGAAATCCAATCAGAAAACAGGAAGAATTTGACGAACATACCAAAGAGCCCATCAGCAATCGGAGCAGGCGGGACTAGAGAAGGGAACCAATCAGCAATCGGAGCAGGCGGAAGTAGTGAGAAAGGAACCAATCAGAGTCCGCCTTGTCGGGACGCGCCGGAGTTTGTAAACAGCAGAGCGACAGGAACAGAGTTTATTAAAAGTGGGTCAGGTTAACAGAACGGAGGCGGAGTTATGACGCTAATTTTAAGATAATGGTGATGAATGCAGCAGAGGATCAACCAGCTGTCAGGGAGACAGGAAATATGGAGTTATGGAGAGAAATGACCGAAGACGGAGCGTTGTGGCGATCACGTTCTGTGGGAGGAGACGGACCGCAGCGTGAGAACAGCTGATCAGACTCTGTGAGTTAAAGCCTCATGAAGACGTTTGATCTGACGTCATGAGCAAAGTTCTGACAGTTTGATTACTCAGGACCACTGGTGTCATCCTGACAGAACTCAACACACAGTAGAATATGAATTACAGATCTTTGTGATTGAATTAATAAGAAAATATTAAAGGTCTCTAAATAAGATAATATTTAAACTACTTAATCAAATTTTCAACAACATAGTTGATTTTAAAAGTGAATTTAGTTTTTTTTTTACTGAAGATTAGTCTTGGAAAGGGGTGTGTCTTATAATTGGGGTCACTAACAATATTGGGAACGTTGATAAAGAGTCCATTTGTTTATATAATACTTAATAATGCACTAATGTTAATAAAAGTAAAGTGTTACCCCAATTCATTTAAAGAAATGTAAAATAAACGCACCAGAGGAAAATATATTAATATTAGTGAAATATGCCTATTTTATATTTAGTTGACTAAAACTAGACTAAAATTTCACACTGAAATTAACACTGGCACTGACTCAAGGAGAAGATTTAAAATATGAAAAAGTTACCTAAAAATAATATCTGAGCTGTAGTTGAGGTGATGGACTTATTGACCTAAATCTGACCTTTTATTTTGGTTTAGTCAGGACAACTTACATTTTTGGGTTCAATCAACGTAAAATCAGTGATATTCACTAAAAGAAAAGATAAGTTGAACCAACTTAACTGAATTGCTTCAGTTGGTAACAAGTAATTCAATCAGGTTTATCCAACTTAAATTATTAAGTTGGTTAAACCTGACAAATTTAAGTCAAAACTTACTCAAATCCTTTAGTTCCGGACAAATCAAAAATTCTAATCCTTCTGACTGAAATTTATGTAAATTCAACTCAAAGTTTTAAGTTTTTCCAAATGAAAAAACTGAATGATCAAAAAGCACATTATCAATGACTTTGAAGTTAAAAACTATTTAAATGTAAATCATCTTAAATGTGTGTTTTAGCGTGTTTTTTTAGTTTTTACTTTCATTGTAATCAGAATTTCAAGTTGGCTAAAAAGAAAAATAAATCCATATCAGAGATGGAACATTTTAACATTTATTGTGAGAACATCACAAATTTAACTATTTTGCACAGACGCAAGTAATAATGCAATAAAGACTTTTTTACACTGTAAAACATTTTCCTACTCTCTGAATGGAGTTGAATATTTATGAATAGCTAAGCCCTGCTAGCAGGTTAGCGACAAAACTAAGTATTCATAAATACTCAACTCCATTCAAGGAGGAGGAAAACATGTTGAAGTATAAAAAGTGTTCATTGCATAATATTTTTAAAATCATGTGAAACAGTGAGCTGCTTGGTGGAGCGTGTTGTTAGCACTGTTACAGTCAGGAGGTTGTGGGTTCACTTCCCAGCTCTGTGGCCAGCTTGCATGTTCTTCATGCTGTGTGAGTTTTCTCTGGCGCCCCAGGCTCTTTAAGTTCAAAGTCACTGATAATGTGCTTTTTTATTATTCAGTTTTTCATTTGGAAAAACCGAAAGATTTGAGTTGAATTTACATCAATTTAGGTCAGAAGGATTTGGATTTTGAATTTGTAGAAACTAAATGATTTGAGTGAGTTTGACTTAAATTCATCAAGTTAAACAAACTTAATCATTTATTATTGAATTACTTGTTACCAATTGAAGCGATTCAATGAAGTTGGTTCAACTATTCTCTTTTTTCAGTGTAGTGTGCCTTTAACAAGAGTTTGGTCCAATTTACTGTTAAATAAAAACACAGAGACAACACTTTGGACAGAGGAATGTTTCCTCACTTCTGTACATAAAGCTGCAGTATGAACACACACACACACACACACACACACACACACACACACACACACTTAGAGGCTCTTGGCAGAATGAAAGCTGTTGTTCTGCACCTCATTAGCAGAACTCGTCTCCTTGGTTGCTAGGCGACGGTGACTTATGTAAACATGCGAGGAGTTAATTGATTTCAGGTTTTTTTCCACATTCAATGTTTTTCTACACTCTTCCTGTCATCCTCTTTTCTTTTGACTTTAAATGCATCAACGTCCCTCCTGCCTTCAAGTCTGACGCCTCAAAAAACAAAGAGAAACAAAAAGAGAGATCAGCCTCTTTCTTCCTACCTCTCCTCTCAGCTTCTCTGACTTTCCTCTGATTCTCTGCTCCAGATGTTGCAGCTGCTCCCAGGAGTCCGTCCCGTCATTCAGTACAAAGACGCCTCCAGAAGCTGGAGACACAAAGACGTGTTTGAGTGATGGATAAATCCAGCTGTAGAAGAAGAACGGAACAACAGAGGAACCGAGGAGCTGCTTCAGGAGAGGAGAGGAGGTCAAACTGTCCAATCAGACGAACACAGGATGAAATACTGAACTAGACCTGTCAGATCACCAGGATTAGAGCAACAGCTTTTATTAAAACAGCACTGATTCAACATGTCACTACATTTTATAATATTTTTAATATCAAACAAGATGAAAACGTGTAACTTTATAAATCCATCCATCCAGTCAGGTTGTGAAGGCGTCAGTCCCAGGAGGTCAACCCTGACCTCCCTCCTTCCCTCCAGCTCCTCCTGGAGGATTCCCAGGGCTTCTCAGGCCAGCCTTCAGAAAGTTCAGAGTCTCCTCTCAGTGTCTGGAAAACCTCCAGAGGGAGGCGACCAGGAGGTCTCAGAAACCAGAACCACCTCAGATGAGTTCTCAATACGGAGAGCTCCTCCACTCATCTCCCAGACTGACACTCCTCCAGGTGGTTACAGCTCGGCGCAGGAGGTAGATGATGACATCATCTGAACTCAACGAAGACCTGAGCAGGGGGCGCAGATGGTTGAGGACCACCCTCTCCAGGGTCTTCATCAGATGAGAGGTCAGTGCTACCGGCCTGGAGCTGCTGAGGTCTTCTACGACGTAAAGAAACCACATCAACCAGGCTGGAGTCTCTTTATTTAGGGTGAATTCCTCCATCATTTAGTGAAAATATAAAGGAGATATTTTGATTTTTAATAAACTCACCTTCTATAGTTTATGTTCCCGTCTTTGCTTTTGATCCATTTCTGCTTTAATTCTGTTTATTTGTGTTTATGGAAAAGAACATTTTTAAATGTGCAAAAATAAACAAATGTATTTATTCTAGACTTGATAGAATCCTGATTAAATCTACCAGAGCTGAGACAACCTGACCTGGACCAGAACCAGGACCAGGACCAGGACCTGGACCTGGACCTGGTCCAGGACCTGGACCAGGACCTGGACCTGGACCAGGACCAGGACCTGGACCAGGACCTGGACCTGGACCTGGACCAGGACCAGGACCAGGACCTGGACCAGGACCAGGACCTGGACCTGGACCAGGACCTGGACCTGGACCAGGACCTGGACCAGGACCTGGACCTGGACCTGTCTGATCCATGTGATCGATGGTTTTCTGAGGTGAAACCTGCCGGTCGGCTCTCGGTCTGAACCATAACGAGCTGCAGCTGAAGCTAATCTAATTTCATCCTCAGTCACTTTAACGTCGCTTTCATTTCCATTTGCAGTGGATGCAAACACTGGAGCAGCATGCGTGGGCAGCGTGTGCACGGAGAGGAACCCAGAACCACTCAGGAGGACTCCTAAATCCACCTCGGCGCTCCGCTAAACGTCCTCCTCTCAACGCCGCTCTGATTTGATCCAATGAGAAGCAAAGTGAGTTCCTAACAGCCTCCTTCTCTTCTCGTCTGTTAAATCAGAGGAACGACGAGCCGCTCTCCGTCAGACCATAACACCTGTTAACAACCAGGAGAGGAGAAACACGAGAACACCTTCAGAATTCACTCGCATCATTTAGCCAGAAAATCAGATTGAATCTGACATTTTCTACCAAAAGGTCAGCGTCACTGAGTCATCGCAGAAATCCAATCAGCTCCATTCTGCTGCTTAACCAGAGGAGATGGTTTCCACACGTGGAAGGGCTCAGAATCACTTCCTTATAGCAACAACATCCCTGCAGCGCTCCGAGCAGGGCCGGCCCTGAGCTGAATGGTGCCCTGGGCGAAAAATGACTTTGGCGCCCCCTACTGCCCAGAACAGAAACAACGTAACTTTTGCTAATTCTAAGTAGTAAGCAATGTACTAAAGTTGGATAAACTTGAACTGATGACATTCATTCATATAATAAGTGGGGGCACAACAGCATGATAGCCCTTTAGTCTTAGCTAACTTGCTAAATGATGGTCCAGGAAAAATGTTCACAATTTCATGTATATTAATTAAATACCTCTACTTTGGGCCCATTTTTCCTCCTCTTCCTTTCTTTGTTTCCTGAAGGCTGCCCCAGAGGGCTTGATTTGTCTTTTCATTCTGCCAGCGACTTTTAACAAGGTGCTATCACTGACAACGTCACAGACTCATCATGCATTATCAGCAGTGTTGGGCAAGTTACTTCAAAACTGTAATGATTATTTATTACTGGTTACTGTCATTTTAAAGTAATCCCTTACATTACAATATTACTGTTTTTAAATGTAAGGCATTACACTACTTTTGCATTACTTTTAGTTACTCTCATCAAAATAACTGTAAATATGGATTTGACCATAAAGGTAGCTCATTACACATCCAGTGGAAGGTGATGTGATGGATACATGGAGATATACAACTATCTGGATATGCATTTATCTATCTATCCATCCATCATTTATCATCCATCTATCCATCCATCATTTATTATCCATCTATCCATCCATCATTTATTATCCATCCATCCATCTATCATCCATATCTCTCCATATATCCCTACCTATCCATATATTATTCCATCATATCTATATACAGTATATTTAAATCTATAAACATATCTCTCTGCACAAGCTCCTTATTCATTAGTTTGACTGACTCCTCCTCCACCTGTCTGCTTCTCCTCCACCTGTCTGCTTCTCCTCCACCTGTCTGCTCCTCCTCCACCTGTCTGCTTCTCCTCCACCTGTCTGCTCCTCCTCCACCTGTGTGCTCCTCCCTCCTGCAGCAGAGGCTGCATGACGCGCGTTTCCTCTGCTCAGTGGGCGAGAGAGTGAACTCTCCAACTTCTGACGTGAATAACAGAGTTACTCTTTATTTTGAAACTACCTCTCAGATCGCTCGCTTCAGTTTACGGAGCGCTGCATGCGCTCATATGTCTTAACGGGCCTTTGATGCCGTGAGCGCGCACGACTCGGGCCGCGTTTTCCCTCTGGACCGAGTTCAGAACCGAACCACGCATGAGTTTCGGACCGGACAGAACCGGACTTGTTTCACTGGCTGCAGATTTACTCCTCTCTGCTCTGTCTCTGAGTGACGTTTCTCCTCTGAAGAACCCACCGCCTCAATCCGGGTTAAACGTGCACTGTAACGTGCACTGACGTTAAAATTTTACAGCTTTTTGTCTGTAATGCCTTACATTACTGCTTTACCGATAAAAGCAATGCATTACAGTAATTAATAACCTTTGGAAGTCGTTACTCCCAAAACTGATTATCAATAAACAACCAGACGGAGGGATGCGCGCAGCGCGCCTCTCCCCCCCCTTACCTGATCACAGCGGCAGCAGCAGGTAGCCATGAGGCGCCACGTTGACGCAGCAAAAGTTGTGCTTTTTTATTTATTTATTTAGTTTATTTATTTATTACGGTACTTACTTTGCTCTTTACATGAGTTGAATGGTGTGTTCAGCAGTTTGTCAAAATAAATAAATTAAAAAATTTTTTTAAAGAGACAATTTGGCGCCCCCTCCAGCAGAGGGCACCCTAGGCAATTGCCTAATCAGCCTATGCCTAGAACCGGCCCTGGCTCCGAGCGTCAGAGAGGACCTCAACGCGCCATGTGACACCGGTCAGAGCAGAGGACCAATCACAGCTCACGTTAAAAAAAACCCCGTGATTCAAGCATGAGGAAATCTCAGAGATTTTATCAGTCAAACTCATTTCTTCCATTTTTGTTCAAAATTTAGTGAAGCTTCATTGGATTCTTCAGTAAACGCTATTAGCTGTTAGCTATTAGCTGTTAGCTATTAGCCGCCAACTATTATCTGTTATATGTTAGCTATTAGCTATTATCTGTTAGCTGTAAGCTATAAACTGTTATCTGTTAGCTATTAGCTGTTAGTTTGCTATATGTTAGCTGTACACTATTAGCTGTAAGCTATTAGCTGTTAACTATTAGCTGTTAACTATTAGTGATTACACTATTAGCTGTTAGCTATTCGCTGTTAACTATTAGCTGTTAGCTATTAGCTGTCAACTATTAGCTGTTAGTTATATGTTAGCTATTAGCTGTGCACTATTAGCTGCATGCTATTAGCTGTAAGCTATAAGCTGTTATCTGTTAGCAATTATACTATTAGCTGTTAGCTATTAGCTGTCAACTATTAGCTGTTAGTTAGCTATATGTTAGCTATTAGCTGTACGCTATTAGCTGTAAGGTATGGGCTGTTATCTGTTATCAATTAGCTGTTAACTATTAGCTGTTAGCTATTAGCTGTCAACTATTAGCTGTTAGTTACCTATATGTTAGCTATTAGCTGTAAGCTATAAGCTGTTATCTGTTAGCGATTAGTTGTACACTATTAGCTGTTAGCTATTAGCTGTCAACTATTAGCTGTTAGTTAGCTATATGTTAGCTATTAGCTGTATGCTATTAGCTGTAAGCTATAAGCTGTTATCTGTTAGCGATTAGCTGTACACTATTAGCTGTTAGCTATTAGCTGTCAACTATTAGCTGTTAGTTAGCTATATGTTAGCTATTAGCTGCACGCTATTAGTTATTAGCTATTATCTGTTAGCTGTAAGCTATAAGTTGCTATTTGTTAGCTATTAGATGTATGCTATTAGCTGTTAGCTATGATCTTTTAGCTGTTAAGGATCTCAGGATGGTAACCAAACTGATCCATCACTTCCTGTTGAGCCTGGCTCGACTTCAGGACCTGATTCAGGTCCAGCCGTCCTGGTCGCTGATGAGAACTCCTCCACTGATCCATTCTATTCACCTTAATCAGCTGGTTGATTTATTCGGATGCAGTTTTAAACTGTTCAGTTGTCTTCAGAGGTTCAAACATCCAGAGGGTTTTTAGCAGCTGATGGGAACCAACTTCAGGGGTTTTGGATCTGTTATGGATTCATGTGGAACCAGGCCTGAGTCCAGTTTCATAAACAGAAAATGATTTAATTAAACAGAAAATAAAAGTTTATTTTTATCTGAACCAGCAGCAAACATTATTTAGAAATCTGATATTTCTTTTATTTGTTCATAAAGTTCAGTTTTGTTGATTTTCTAACCTCTGCTCACATTTCTGACCTGGTTTTTAATTTAGGTGAGCTCATGTTTATTTTATAATCAGCTGTTTGAGGCTCCAGTAAAACAGCAGCATTATAAACTCCCTTCAACACATTTTTATTAAACCAAGAATTAAAAAGTATTCAAATTATTTCTAATGTTTATCCATTAAACCACCATCAGTCCTAACCATAAAGATCAACTGATGAATAAGGACCAGGTTTTTGTCCTGTTAGTGGACAAATCAAAGCAGGAAGTCACTATGAGACGTGATCAACCTCAGGTTTTCACATAAATCAGCTCTATTGATCCTGTTTTATGTTTTATAGATTTATAGACGCAGACATGTGATGATCCAGGGTTTGTTATTGGTTACTGGGTTATTGGGTACTGAGCTGAGAACTTTATGACGACCTGCTTGTGTTCCTGGTGTCACGTTTTAATAATTACCTTCCAGCCGACTGAAGCTTCAGGACCTGTTGAGCTGAAGATCCACATCCAGCCTGGAGATCAATGAAGAAATGAAGTCTGAGAAGAAAATCCAGAAGAACTCAGACAAACAAACAAGACACAAACCGACAAGGAACTGGGAGGAGCTTTAGGACTGGGACCAGGTGTGAGGAATCATCAGAATCAGGAACAACTGGTGGAGGTGAGGAGGGAGGAGCTAAAGGTGACAAGGAGACAAAAAGGTTCTGTAGTGGTCTGTGATGGACAGGAAGGGTCTTCTAGTGGTCTGTGATGGACAGGAAAGACCTTCTAGTGGTCTGTGATGGACAGGAAGGACCTTCTAGTGGTCTGTGATGGACAGGAAGGGTCTTCTAGTGGTCTGTGATGGACAGGAAGGGTCTTCTAGTGGTCTGTGATGGACAGGAAAGACCTTCTAGTGGTCTGTGATGGACAGGAAAGGTCTTCTAGTGGTCTGTGATGGACAGGAAGGACCTTCTAGTGGTCTGTGATGGACAGGAAAGACCTTCTAGTGGTCTGTGATGGACAGGAAAGACCTTCTAGTGGTCTGTGATGGACAGGAAAGACCTTCTAGTGGTCTGTGATGGACAGGAAGGGTCTTCTAGTGGTCTGTGATGGACAGGAAGGACCTTCTAGTGGTCTGTGATGGACAGGAAAGACCTTCTAGTGGTCTGTGATGGACAGGAAAGACCTTCTAGTGGTCTGTGATGGACAGCAAAGACCTTCTAGTGGTCTGTGATGGACAGGAAGGGTCTTCTAGTGGTCTGTGATGGACAGGAAGGACCTTCTAGTGGTCTGTGATGGACAGGAAAGACCTTCTAGTGGTCTGTGATGGACAGGAAAGACCTTCTAGTGGTCTGTGATGGACAGCAAAGACCTTCTAGTGGTCTGTGATGGACAGGAAAGACCTTCTAGTGGTCTGTGATGGACAGGAAGGACCTTCTAGTGGTCTGTGATGGACAGGAAGGACCTTCTGTAATGAGAGAACAGAGCCTGGATTTAGAGACCAGAGGACCTTCTGGTCCAACATGAGACCGGCAGAGAGACGGGTTATGAAGCCTGAATGAATCTGATTTACACCTGATGGAACAGGAAGTAGAGACGTCCTTAAACACCTCTGGTCTGCTTCCTGGGTTTGTAAAATATTCATCAGTTCTGCCTTTCCTCGTGTCCCAGGTGGGCTCAGATCCGAACGGGTTTCTTTCTTCTCCTCCGGCTCTCTGTTGGATGAAAGTCTGGATGGTTACCGACCTGCTCCCAAATCCCAGAACCCAAACTGTTCAAAGCCTCCTCCTCCTCCCACGGGCGGCGACACCTGGACCTCTAAAAGGCTCCACGTCTACCTCGGAGGTCCCTCAGTGGACTTCTTGTTCAATATTCTGCTGTTTTAAAGAGAAAGTTCATTAATAGAAAGAAAAGATAAAAACTTTCAAGAAGTTTCACATAAGAACTTTAATCCTCTCAGGACAAACGACACGTTTTCATTCATCTGGATTTTCAGATTCTTTCTTTTTATTCTCTAGAAGAAACTCTGGTTTCAGAAAACTAATGTGGTTTTCAGGAGCCGCCATTTATTAAGGGTTGAAAAAAGGATTGCTGCTCATTTTAAACATTTATTTTACAAATCGTTTAATCAGCCTCCGGATCCAGTGACGGACTTTAAAACTCAGGTTTACGGCTCCAAACCCAGAACCTTCCAGGTGTTTTTTTACAGTGTACGGGGGGCGCTAACTGTACACCGTAAAACATTTACTGCTGTATTTACTACAGTTTGCTTCTAATTATAATCTTTAAAAATATTTAACATTAACTCTAAATATTCAAAATTAACTGTCAATATTTCACGTTAAATATAAATATTCAGAGCTTAATCTAATAAATCAAATCCAACCTAAACAGTGAGATCTAAATATTTAGAATTAAATCTAAAAACTTCATCCAGTTTGAGTTGCCTGTCTCCTCAAATCTAAACAATCAAAGTTAAATCTGAATATTTAGATTTGTTGAAAAATATGAAGGTAAACAAAACAGTCACATTTAAAATATGTTTTGATCTGAATCTATTATTTAGATAAATATTGAACATTTAACTTAATACATTTAATTTTGTTTTATTACATGGTGTTTATTAGATTTGATAATGATTCAGTCTAAACACAGCAGATCGAATCATTTAGATTCAAATATTAATATTCAAAATTAAAACTATTACTGTGAGCAAAACTAAATATGGAGTAAATCTAAATATTAAACAATCTAAATATTTAGAATCAAATCTAAATAATCAAAGTTAAAACTATTACTATAATCAAAACTAAATATGGAGTAAATCTAAATAATAAACAATCTAAATATTTAGAATCAAATCTAAATAATCAAAGTTAAAACTATTACTGTAATCAAAACTAAATATGGAGTAAATCTAAATATTAAAGAATCTAAATATTTAGAATCAAATCAAAAATAATCAAAGTTAAAACTATTACTATAATCAAAACTAAATATGGAGTAAATCTAAATATTAAACAATCTAAATATTTAGAATAAAATCTAAATATTCAAAGTTAAAACTATTACTGTAATCAAAACTAAATATAGAGAAAATGTAAATATTAAACAATCTAAATATTTAGAATCAAATCTAAACATACAGTAAATACATGATTAGAATATCAAAATAATCCGAGGTCAAATTAAATATTTAGAATCATATTTGAAAATAAAATCTAGATTTAGAATCAATACGTGTGTAATATAAAAATTAAATATTACATTAAAAAATTGATTATTCAAAGGTAAATATAAGTACTGGTATTTAACATTAAGTTTCTCCATATGAAATTAAATCAATACATTTAGAATGAAATCCAAATTTTAAAAGTTAAACCTCAATATTTAGAATCATCTCAAAAAGCTTGAAATGAAAAAAATAATTTAGCATCAAAAATCTCTCATAAACGTATATCCATCATCTTCTTCTGGGGTCGTCATGGTAACGGAGTAAACGTCACACAGGAAGTTTGTTTTTGTATCAAAACTTTATTTATCAAACAAAAAGAATGAGCCATTGAAATAACATTTCTATAAAAAGGACCAATGGGACTGCTCTACAGTGCGTTACAAAACCAGCGATGGAAAACAAGATGGACAGAAACACTTCATCATCATCATCATCATCATCATCATCATCATCAGCGCTCCTCCTTCACTCAGACCAACTAAACACACACCTTAAAGGTTACAGACACAAAACGACTCCGGGTTCAGAAACGGTCGCCTCCTTAACTCAGGACGTGTCTGTGAGACGAGATAAGGGTCGTTTTAATTTGGCTCCTTTCACCCTGATGAGATGAGGTGCTAATCTTTTTTATTTCTCTCTGTTATTTCCTTCTAGAAGCTGCCGTCCTCAAACAGCAGCTGACAGAGTCCATCTCAGGCCTCTTTCAGCCGCTGACTCCAGTTTTCTTCATTCTGTGATTAAAAAAAAATCGTTTTACGCCGTAATGGTTCCAACAGACGAGTGGAGAAACCAAAAGAATGAAACTAAAGTCCTTCCTGAGCCTCTCGTGTTTCCAGCTGTCAGCGTTAGCTCATATTTTAGACTTTGTCACCATAACTGGAGGTTAAAACCAGACTTTTGTTCTTCTACGAGTCAAGTTTCATTCTATCTTCACAGATTCTGAGTCTCTGCCTGGTTTTCTCTAAATGTCAAAGGAATACTTATAAAAACAGTGAGTGGTGCGTTTAGGTACGCTCAGAAAAGCAATAACTCATAAAAACTTATAAAATATTAAATAACCATAAACGATTAAATAAAAAAGTGTTTCTACTAATAAATAACTGGATTTAAGCAGGTTCATGTTTGGTAATAAAAGTTGTTAAAATAGTCGTTGAAACTCTGATGTCGAATTCCCCCTGAAAGCACCAAAGTGTCCTGACACCCATCAACAGGTTAGCTGAGCTTTCTGTGATGTGTTCAGGTGAGCTCAGAAAGCGGAGAACTCTTAAAAAAAGACAAAAATAACCATAAATATTCATTATAAATAAAAACATATTCAAATGTAAAATAAAAAGCTGCACATAAAACATCCAATCTGATCTGTTAAAACCAGTTTCCTCTGATAAAAAAGTCGACTTCAGCTCAAATGTTTTTTTATCACCAGTTCCTTCAGGCTCCTCCGTTTTGACCCTAAAGTTTCCTGCCTCTAAATGGAGAAAGTCTTCAACCAGAACCTGTATCTTTTAGTAAATGTTATGAAGAACTGCATAGATGAGACCTACATGTCTGAGACAGGAAATCAACACAAGCCAACCTGATGTTTCACAAATAAATCGAAACAATACAACGACACTAGAATAAGGCAACAAACAGAACCGATAGAGTAACAGCACTTCAGTCCTCCTCGCGTTTTTACTGAACTAAATTTACATCATCACATGGTTATAAATAATCCATCCAAATAAAGTCATAATATATTAAATTTGGTTATAAAAAGTCACTTCTAGTCTAGTGGAGCTGTACACTGTAAAAAAAGGCAGCTTTCTGGAGATCTGCTGCAGCAACGCCCCCCCCCCCCCCCCCCCCCCCCC
>SSNR01000054.1:825089-842261 GCA_006937965.1 Callopanchax toddi | reverse complement strand
CCCCCCCCCCCCCCCACACACACACACACACTAAAATACAAACAAAGAACAAAAATTTGAGGTGAATAAATAAATGATTAAAACTAACCCGCTGGTTTAAGGTGGACTGAAACAACAGAACATGAACTTTTCCATCTGTCCCTGTGAAACCAGAAGTTTACTTTAGTTTTATGGATTCTGACCTGGAATTAAAGATTCAATCTGCAGGAAGTGATTTAAAAAAAGAGAATGAACTGAAATGAGATGGTTTGTGTCGGTAATGGTTAGAGACACACAGGTTTTAGGTGACAAATTAAAAGCATGTGCATTTAATGAGCTTTTATTTTGACAAGTTAAACTTCTGTTTGAATAAAGTTCAGATTAAAACCTGAAACGACTTCATAAATCAGCTTTCTGGATGTTTGTCGACTGAATATTTAGTTTTTAACCTCTTTAAAATCAGAGTCATCAGAACATGAATGGAGCTCCAGCTAGTTGTTGTTTGGTTTCTATGACGACATGATGAGGTCACTTAGAATGAAAAAGAAAAACTGAGAAAATGTATTTTCTCAGTAAAAAAAAAGTTTGATGTTAAGAAACGTTGAGAAACCCTCGTAAATCTGACCGGATATTTTATGTATGTATATATACATAAACATATATATATATGTTTATGTATATATAAATAAACATACTATATATATATATATGTTTATGTATATATACATAAACATACCATATATATGTTTATTTAAATATACATAAACATATAGTATAGTATGTATATATACACATATATATGTTTATATAAATATACATAAACATATATATATGTTTATGTATATATACATAAACATAATACATATATATATGTTTATGTGTATATATATGTATGTTTATGTATATATACGTAAACATATATATATGTATATGTATATATGTTTATTTATATATACATAAACATATATGTGTATATATACATATTATACTATATGTTTATGTATATATACATAAACATACTATATATATGTTTATGTATATATACATAAACATAT
The DNA here is from genome assembly GCA_006937965.1 of Callopanchax toddi. Classification (NCBI taxonomy): domain Eukaryota; kingdom Metazoa; phylum Chordata; class Actinopteri; order Cyprinodontiformes; family Nothobranchiidae; genus Callopanchax; species Callopanchax toddi. Next base: position 841,227 of record SSNR01000054.1, on the reverse strand, counting down.
ATATATACATATATATATGTTTATGTATATATACATAAACATACATATATATACACATAAACATATATATATGTATTATGTTTATGTATATATATACATAAACATACAATAAATATATATATATATGTTTATGTATATATACGTATATATATACATATATATGTTTATATATATGCATATATATATGTCTATACATATATATGTATATATAGACATATATATGTATTGTATGTTTATGTATATATATACATAAACATACAATTCATATATATATATATACATATATAACATACAATACATATATATATATAAAATCATATATATATACACACACACACATATATGTGTATATATATATATATATATATATATATATATATATATACACATATATGTGTGTGTGTGTATATATATATATACACACACACACACACACACATACACACATATATGTGTGTGTGTGTATAGACATTAATAGGACTGATCTGTAAAGTAAATCTGCCAGCCACCCAAAGTTATAAAAAACCAATAAATAAATGACGTCGTCATCAAAGTGGCTGCTGAAGGTTCAAATCCTCCACATGACTGACAGGTTGGTCGTTTTGAGCTGACTGAAGTCGTTTAACGGATTAATTCAGATAAAAGCTGATAACTATAATAACCTGTAAAGTGTTTTTATTAAAGTGGACACATTTGTCCTTAACGTCTCCAGAGGGGACAGGTTATAACTCAGTCTATCAGAAAACTTCATCCAGGTCTTCTTTTATTACAGATTTTAAATGAATCAGAGGTAATTTAAAAAGTTTGAAGCCTTCCTGATTTTACTTTCTACCAGATGATTTTCCTAACAGGAATAAAGTTTCCTTTTTGCTCCAACAGCTGATGAAATGAAATGTAAAGAAATGAAGTGGCGTTCACGGGCTGACATGTTCAGAACTATAGAGTAAAATCCTTTTTCTCCAGCGTTTGTAGCTTTTGACTCTCCGGTTTGGGTCTCTCCGTTTAGTATTTACGGTTAAAATCCAATTTTCTTCCTTTAGCTGCTGTTTGGTGACTTTGGGTCACGTCCTCCTGCTTTCTAAAGCAGCAGAGGAAGAGCTCCGGCTGGATGTATCTGATGAGTTTGATCCCGCCTGCCGTCACCTTTCATCTCAGACTGCAGACTCGTTACCTTTCTACCCCCCCGGTCTCCGGGACGTCTCCCCACCGACGTAACGCCGCAGCGAGCGTGAGCTTGAATCAGAAGATTGAAAGTGGCGTTATAATGAATTCCCAGCGTCGTTCCTCTGTGATCCAGCTCACACATCCGAACTGGAGCAGAATATGAATCGGGCTCAGCTCCCTCCCTCAGGCTTCCTCCCTTCATCACACAAAGATAAAAGGTCTGTAAATTACAATATGGTGGCCAAATCCACAGCATTCTGATGGTTTCTGCTCTTCCTTCCCAGCTGATGGATGACTCGTCGTTTTAAAACACTCGTTTCTATAAGTCGTTTAATCCGGATCAGATGATGGTTAAAACTCATTTCCTGTTTGAAGTTTGAGGGTTTGGAAAGTGGATTGCTGCAGCAGTGAAGGGGGACTTAAGAGATCTAAACCCAGAACCCGTCAGCGTGGTCGGGTTGTTTTTCACAGTGTACACCTATGGGGCGCTGACTGTGCCGTAATACATGTTCAACATCAACAGCTGTAATTCAATTACATCCAAATATTAAGATATCATTTGAATTAAGTTTAGGAACAAAATGTTCAAAGTCAAATATAAACATTAAGAATTACATTTTAATATATTAGAAAATCTAAATATCCAAAGTTAAATGTTTAGAAATAAATTAAACAATAAGTTGGTAAACCTAAAGTTAAAAAAGAGTTAGATCTGAATATTTAGAATCAAATCTGAATATTTAAATTTAAACCTAAAAACAACAATCTAAATATTTAAAACCAAATCTAAATATTCAAAGTCAGATCTGAATGTTTAGAAAACAATTTAAAATAAGATAGTAACCTAAAAGTTTTTAAAGCAAATCAAAATATAGGCTTACATTGTAGAATTTAAAGTTAAATCCAAATGTTTAAAAATGAACCTGCAAATAAGAAATATTTCAAATCAAATCTCAATATTTAAAATAATTCAAATGTACTCTAAATATTAACTTTAAAACCACATTTAGATGCACCTTTGTGTAATTAGGTTTGATTCTAAAAATATATCATTTAACATCATTATTTAAATGAAAAAATTTAGATTGATCATAAATCCTAAATATTCAGATTAAAAATGTGAAACTTTTGTCATGATTTCTATGATTCTGATTGTTTTTTTCTTGTCCATTCCTAATAAAAAAAAAAGAAAAGAAAAAAAAGTGAAACTTTTTATTGTACCGAGGCGTTAAATGTGTTTGAATGAAGCTGTTAATGTTTCACTGTATTACGGTAGGATCTGCGCCTCATACATCTGGCTTCTTTCTGACACTAAACTTTTCTCCTGTTTTACAAAATGCATCTAATCCTAAACTACCTCTGGATCTGATCCTCTGTCAGAACGCATCCAGTTGTTTTAAAGAAAAAGAAAAGAAGCGGATTTCCTCCTGAAAACCCTCAAACAGCTCCCGGTTTGTCTGGGAAGTCCGTTCTGCTCCAGCCCAGTCTGAATATTTAGAATAAACAAGTTCATCACAGAACTCAGTTCTTTTGTTGGTTTGAAGGATGCAGATCTGGATGAAACCACAGCTGATCCCACACCAAATGGAAAAATAGACTTTTGTGAAATATGTTCAGTTTTTGTTGCTTTTCTGTTGTTTTTCTACAAAAACAGCCCCGCCCCCCCTCCCCCACCCAAGGTAAACTGAAGCTGATGGTTGAGTCGTGGTGACGGAGGTACATGTGTTTATCAGTTTATAGAGGATGCTCAGTTGTTCCTCGATGAAACGCCACAGTTCTCTCACTGAAAAGCTCCTTTCTGCACATCTGAGTCCGTTTTCCTTCAGTCAGCCTCTGTAGTGAGTCAGCAAACGGTTCGACGTCCACCTGAAATATTTCTCTCACCAACACGAGAGAGTTTAAAACTTAAAAGCTGCCATCAAAGCTGAACTGGATGTGATTTTCTCTCTTCATTAAACGGAGGTTTCAGCAATGTTCAGTGAGTTTCTGTGAAGAAGTTCTAAATAATTCCTGCTCGCTGAAAAAGGCTTCCTGAACAGCCTCTGTTCAGAGAAACAGAGTTAACAGAACTGATTAGGGAGAAGACCAAAGTCTGTCGTTAGAAATCAGCTCCTAAATTACCCAGAGCTTCATTATGTCAGAAACATTTAGGTTGTTAAACTGAATTCTGTTGTTGCTTAATTGGAATTATCTTCTTGTTTACATCTAAGTCTGTGGTTGTTGAAGGATGTGGAATTCTATGGATGATTAAATGAAATTTTAAGGTTGTTTAAATTAAATCTCTGTGGTTTTTCACAGGGTTTTCAAGTCCACAGAATTCAATGGTTGTTTACAAAAAAAATCCCTGGTTGTTTCCATGGAAATGAATGGCTGTTAACGTGGTATCCTGTGGCTGTTCACTGGGTTTTCTGTGATTGTTTCCATAGAAATCTACAGTTGTTAAAATAGAATTCTGTGATTGTTTCCATGGAAATCTTCAGTTGTTAAAATAAAATTCTGTGATTGTTTCCATGGAAATCTACAGTTGTTAACATAGAAATCTGTGATTGTTTCCAGGGAAATCTACAGTTGTTAACATATAATTCTGTGATTGTTTCCATGGAAATCTACAGTTGATAACATATAATTCTGTGATTGTTTCCATGGAAATATATGGTTGTTAAAATAGAATTATGTGATTGTTTCAATGGAAATCTACAGTTGTTAAAATAGAATTCTGTGATTGTTTCCATGGAAATCTACAGTTGTTAAAATAGAATTCTGTGATTGTTTCCATGGAAATCTACAGTTGTTAACATAGAATTCTGTGATTGTTTCCATGGAAATCTATGGTTGTTAAAATAGAATTCTGTGATTGTTTCCATGGAAATCTATGGTTGTTAAAATAGAATTATGTGATTGTTTCCATGGAAATCTACAGTTGTTAACATAGAATTCTGTGATTGTTTCCATGGAAATCTACAGTTGTTAACATAGAATTCTGTGATTGTTTCCATGGAAATCTACAGTTGTTAACATAGAATTCTGTGATTGTTTCCATGGAAATCTACAGTTGTTAAAATAGAATTCTGTGATTGTTTCCATGGAAATCTACAGTTGTTAAAATAAAATTCTGTGATTGTTTCCATGGAAACCTACGGTTGTTAAAATAGAATTATGTGATTGTTTCCATGGAAATCTATGGTTGTTAACATAGAATTCTGTGATTGTTTCCATGGAAATCTACGGTTGTTAACATAGAAATCTGTGATTGTTTCCCAAAGTAAAGACGGGATGAATTCTGGGAAGACTTCCTTGATATGTCAGCTGACCTAACCCTAACCCTAATGAGGAGTTTCTTCACCGAGGCAGAAACTAGAGCTAAAGTCATGCTGAGATCAGGATTGTTTCCTATCAAACGGATAAAAACACCAGAGCTGATTTGAGAAGTTTCATCTTTTCGTTACCTGTAAACTGATCATGTGACTCAGAAGAGATTTTTGTGTCTGTTTTATGTCAGAAATCATAAATTCTCCCAGTTTGAAAAAAACAACAACAACATTTTGGTTCATTTAGGTAGAAAAGCCTTTCTGTGTTCCCAAATAAAAATTATTTTTTAACAGTCACTCAACAGGGACTACACACCACCTGTACTATGAAACTGTTCATGTAAACTCCGTTTCTCTGAACAGAGGCTGTTCAGGAAGCTTCCTCAGGTTAGTGATGTTTCATGTTGCTCTGATCTGATTGGTTCTAAACTTTCCCTTTCAGCTTTTTGATCTTTATTGTGTTTCTGAAGCACTTTGTGATTTTTTAAAAATCCTGTGAAGAGAAATAAAATACCTCACGGTTAACCATCAACCTTTCAGCCATTTCCCCCCAAACTGGACTCACACCTGCTTCAGTCCTCCTGAACAGCAGGGGGCGCTCTGTTAAAACCCAAATCCTTTCAGGTTTCATCCGGGGGAACGTTTCTTGTTGTTCTGAGGCGGAGCACTGATATCCCGCCTGAGTGAGGCGGACGTGAAAAAGCAGCAAACCCAGAAATTTTCACAATAATCGTCTTAGGAGGAGAATCTGGTGGAAGTGGGCGAAGTGTGGGAGTCTACTGAGAAAATTCTACGGTCCGGTCCAGGAAAAACTGGACCTGCAACCAGCTCTTCCAATATTCACACCACGTTACTGGTCAATGGCTCGTTCTGCAGAATTCCCTGTTCCGTTACGGAGAACACGCTACATGGAAAACTAAAGGAAACCTTTGGTGGAGGAGGTTTGTAAACACACGAGGTGAACAGATGAGTGAATACTTCCAGCGGTGAAGTGAGGTACGGTCACAGTAACCGAGGCCCACGCGGGCTCGGCGGAGGAGGAGAATAAATACCAGTCAGGAGAAACGGGACGGATCCTGGAACGTGGTTTTGTGATAATCCTTCTCTCCGGTCCCGTTGCGCCGAGGCTTTAGGCAACGAGTTCGTCAGTTTTCTGTTTGAGGTTTAAGAATCTAAAGGGGTTTCAGTTTGAACTCCTAAAGAACCCCCTCAGAACCGGTCCTGTTTGTGGAGGTGATCAGTTTTATTCCCTTTAATCGGATCCCGATCCCAGAGGATAGAAACCCGGACCAGCAGGAACCAAACAGGTGGTGATCTGGTCCAGCATGGGGGGGAGGGGCCTCTTCAGACCCTGACTGACCAGTCGCTGGTGACGTCGAGGCTTGAAGAAGGGTTCCAGACCGGTCCGTGGCTCGGAGGAGGGCCAACAGCGGTTAGAAGGCGGAGCCAGTGATGGCGTTGAGCTGCTTCATCAGCCCCTCTAGACTGGCCATCTGCTCCGACAGGTCGTCCTGCTCGTACACCTGGAGGAGAGCAGAACACAGAGGTTAACCTGGTCAGCGTCACTCTGTCTGTACATTCAGATTCATCAACGGTCTGAGCTCCTCTAAAGAGCTCCATCACCTCGTGTTTTAGTGAAGAAGTGCCCAGACTGGAGCATGAAGGTGAAACAAACCCAGACCAGGTCACCAGCTCCAGTCCTCCAGGGCTACCTCTGCAGACTTGAGCTGTTTCTTTCTCACACATCAGATCTGAATCAGCAAGTAATTAACAGGTTACAGAGGCCCACATGGTGAGGAGCTGATTTAATCATCTGATTCAGGTGTGCTGGAGCAGGAATCTGATACAATCTGCAGGATGGGAGCCCTGGAGGACGAACTGGTGACCTCTGACTGTTTTAAGAAAAAATCTAATCAAGTTTGAAACTGGATTCTGAATCTGGTTGAGACTGGGGTGATGAGATGAGAGCAGGTCAGAAAGAGGATCGAGTCAAAAACATTCCTAGACGATGCTTTTAGACGAGACGAGATTTGGATCAGGTTTTTGGGTGCCGTTTGCATGTTGCTTAGGGCCAGGTAGGGACATGGACAGCTAGAGGGGACCTTAGGAGTACTCTCCTCTAGTGAGGACCTTAAGAGTACACTCCTCTAGTGGGGACCTTAAGAGTACACTCCTCTAGTGGGGACCTTAGGAGTACACTCCTCTAGTGGGGACCTTAGGAGTACACTCCTCTAGTGGGGACCTTAGGAGTACACTCCTCTAGTGGGGACCTTAGGAGTACACTCCTCTAGTGGGGACCTTAGGAGTACACTCCTCTAGTGGGGACCTTAGGAGTACACTCCTCTAGTGGGGACCTTAAGAGTACACTCCTCTAGTGGGGACCTTAGGAGTACACTCCTTTAGTGGGGACTTTCAGAGTACACTCCTCTAGTGGGGACCTTAGGGGTACACTCCTCTAGTGGGGACTTTCAGAGTACACTCCTCTAGTGGGGACCTTAGGGGTACACTCCTCTAGTGGGGACCTTAGGAGTACACTCCTCTAGTGGGGACCTTACACGGTGACGCGCTGTAGCGTTGAGTGCTGATTTTAAGTTTCGATTAAAAAAACAGAACTTTCACTATCGATCACTCTGAAGGTTCACTCGTATCCATCATGCTGCCCACTGGATAATTCAGTCCTGAGCGCTCGTGAGATAGAAGTTTCCTCAACGAGAAATATCAGGATGTTTTGATATCGCGAGATCTCATACAAGATCCCGTTACACCCAGAGTGAGCAGCGTGTTCAACTCCATGGTTGTTCCTCCGGTTACTGTCACTACAGGTGCTCTGTATTAGTGCCAACACAGAACAGACCTGAGTCATCTCTCCACCTCTATGCTGATGACACTATTAATAACACTTATTGGTTAACTGACCATCACTGTCTACACACAGACTGGTATATTTTCATTCATAAACCAGTAATTGACTTACTACCAGCGTATCTAACATCCTTTATGTAACTTAAACAGAATAACTCCAGTCTCCAGACTCACAGCCCTGTATTACACTGTTCACTTATTGTGAACAGAACTTGGGGGAAAAGCCGTTTTCTAACAAAGCTCCTGATACCTGGACCAAACTCCAGAGCAGCTGAACTGATCTGTAACAAACTGTAAAGGTTAATGGAGAAAGACTCAGCGGGTTCCTGTTCCCAGTGTTTTATTGGTTCTGTCTTTTATTTTTAGCTGTACTCTAATAGGTTTTATTGATGATAATGACTATTTAATGTTTTAACATGGTCCAGGTATATTTATAACAGGTCACTCCAGAAAATAAGACCTCATGTCTCAAAGAGATTTATATGTATAAATTAAAAAAATTAATTTAAATACAAAATTCACAACAGCCCCATTAACCCTCGAGACACCAGCGTCCTATTTGGTGAACATTTTTTATTTCACTTACGTATTTAGGATAAGTAGGACCTCAGGAACAAACAACACACATTGTGCTTCAACACTCTAAACAAATAAATGTTGTTCGTCAGTTTGAATCAATCAATCAAAAACTTCATCATATCAGGATGCAGACTTTAACGACATCAAATCAACAAAGCCTTCATCAGACTTTGTGTTAAAGGCTACGAAAAGAGTTTGATCTCAAAATGTATTTTTAAATAAAATCTGTTGCATTTGATGATGTAATGTAATAATATTAATACTCACTGGTTAAAATGAGGTCTGAAAACAGTCAAAATATCCATGTTTCATATTTCTACTGTTCAGAAAGGTTTCAGATGTTTGAGTTTTCAAAGGACAGGAAGCAGCGACTCCGATACTCAGTGATCAGTGTGTAATGGTGTATTCAGTCCAGCTATACACACTGTCACCTCTGAGTGGGTCAGCTTAAGAGCTGTGTGTGTGTGTGTGTGTGTGTGTGTGTGTGTGTGTGTGTGTGAGTGAGACAGTCAAGTAAACATCTTTCACATTCACACTATTTCAGGAGGTTATATCGAGCGTGGCTTTCATGCAGAGTTTGTCCTTGCAGATGGAAGAAAAAAATTCAATCCTCTCCTGAGAGCGGTGGAAGCCATAAAGGCCATCTGCAAAAATCACTCCTACTTAAAGTGAGTTTGCTGTAAAAGTCTCCTTTATGGCTCAGAAACTTCACGGCTAGACGTAAAGTTTGCCCATAAATACACCAAGAAAACTCAGGACACATCTGTTAGGGAGGTAATGGTTACTGGTTTTATGTCTCAATTAAAAGACTAAAGTATTGGTTCCGTTTTGGAAAGCTAACATGACCTTTTAGATGCCGAAGGACCCGATCCGTCAAACTAGACCTTTTAGGAAACAGTTTATTTAATGAGTTAGGCGGAAGTTTGAGACACAACCAACCAACCAATCAACCAGTTAAACCAACCAGTTAAACCAACCAGTTAAACCAACTGACCAGTTAAACCAACCAGTTAAACCAACCAGTTAAACCAACTGACCAGTTAAACCAACCAGTTAAACCAACCAGTTAAACCAACCAATAAAACCAATCAACCAGTTAAACCAACCAGTCAAACCAACCGACCAGTTAAACCAACCAGTAAAACCAATCAACAAGTTAAACCAACCAGTAAAGCCAATCAACTAGTTAAACAAATATACAAGTTAAACCAACCAGTCAAACTAACCGACCACTTAAACCAACCAGTAAAACCAATCAACCAGTTAAACCAACCAGTAAAACCAATCAACCAGTTAAACCAACCAGTAAAACCAATCAACAAGTTAAACCAACCAGTAAAACCAATCAACCAGTTAAACCAACCAATTAAATGAATCAACCAGTTAAACTAACCAGTAAAACCAATCAACAAGTTAAACCAACCAGTAAAACCAATCAACAAGTTAAACCAACCAGTAAAAATAATTAACCAGTTAAACCAATCAATCAAACCAATCAACCAGTTAAACCAGCCAGTGTTTTACTGGTTGGTTTAACTTCTTGATTGAATTAACCAGTTAACCCAACCAATCAAACCAATCAACCAGTTAAACCAACCAGTAACACCAATCAACCAGTTAAACTAACCAGTAAAACCAATTAACCAGTAAAACCAATCAACAAGTTAAACCAACCAGTAAAACAAATCAACAAGTTAAACCAACCAGTAAAACCAATCAACCAGTACAACCAACCATCCAAGGTTGGGTTGATGCTACCAGATCCAGAAGGAGAACTCAGACCTTCCACTCTCCTGTCTGAATGATATTAATGGAGGTTTCTCTGCTGCAGTAAAAACTGATTTATTCATTTCTAACCATCTTAACAAAATCTATAAACAAATCATTTTCCTTTAAATAATCCTCATTGACGCTAAAACATCAGTGAAATGTATTTTTAATCTGGACTGTGTCCCCCTGATGAATATCGACTCATTTAGTGATGAATTTAAAGTAAAAGGTTTTTAGAGAAACACCTGAACACTAGAGCAGAACCAAAGTCTCAGAGTGATCGAGTTTAAACCCTAGATTCACTTCTGTTCAGAGCTGATGGACGTAGAGCGGTTTGGTCAAACCTTGATCATAAATTATGTCAAATCTTGGAAAATAAAACCAGACCTGACTTGATGTGTCATCACTCAGAGAGTGAGATGAACGACTGAACTGTGAATACGTGAAACTTTATCTCAATATCATAAAACTGACAGACTTAGAGACACTTGGGTTGTAAAGTGGTTAGGTGGCGGCCATCTTGAATCAAGTTGAACCTAAAAGTTTTTCATCTGTAAATAGTATTAGATTTATGATTATGATGGATATTATTGACTCTATTAGCAGCTAAGGATAAGTTTATAGTTGATTTAGCATTTAACCCTAGCAGTGTCCTTATTTTTGGGTCTGTGGAGTTTTCTAGTCATCTGGGGTCAATCTGACCCTCAGTTGTATTTATAAATACTTTCAAAACCTTCATCTAATATTTGTTTAAACTTCTTCTCCTTCATTCTAAAAGGTTTATTTGTCTTTTTATTTTCTATCTTTGACAGATTTAGTCTAAAATAATGATTTTGAAACCAAAATCCTCTGTATATAAAAAGTGTGGGTTTTCCAAACATGAGACAGTGAAGACTCGTATTAAAGAACAAACAGAACCTGAGAGTTGGTCTTTATCCATGTGATACAAACCGTGACCTTTGAACCTTCCATTTTCCCTCAGAATGAGATCACAAAAGACATCTAGGAACTCCACACCGACACACAATTTCCACTTGACGCGGATAAAGATCCTTCTCTAAAAATCACAACAGCGTGCGACCTCCTGACCCGTCTGTTGACCCGTAACAGCTGAGTTTTACAGGAGCAGAAACACAAACACTCTTTTTCTCTCTCATATCCTGATATCTGGGTTGGCCTGTTGACCCGGATTCAAACTCCTCTATAATCGCTCAGAGATTCATCCTGACAAACACTGGAGCTTCCTGGAGGATTCTGAAGAGGCCGATCAGCAGAACCAGGCCATTCTTCTATTTCATATATTAGCCTTTAAATTCATACTGTGTAACGTTTTCATATTTTAAATCCTGTCCTTGATCCAGTCTGAGCTAATCTGACCTTTACAGGTTCATGAAAAGTCTTGGATCCAGAATACCACGTCTGTAACTTCTGAGTCTCTGGTCCGGTGTCCTGAAGTCTCACAAAGCCACGTATCTCAGAGGGTTAGGCTAACCCAATGTGGCTAGCTGTTATGCTAGCTCCAGAGTGTTTTTAGCTCATGATTCCTGATTTTTCCCATCTCTCCCTGCTTGAACAGCTGATTTCTTTGACTGAGTGATGAACCGCTCCAGTAGAAAGCAGTGAAGGCTGAGGAGACATTTAACAGGGAGATTTAGGGCTTTCTGAGCAGAAACGATGCTAACGTTTTATGACAGTGATTTAAAACGGACAATAGGGGGTGCTAAAAACAAGCAAAAACTGCATACTGTGTCTTTAACATGTTTAATAATAGAATTACAGAATCTTTTTAACCCTTTTATAAACCCAAGCACATTTTTGTGTTCATAGTTTTATTATATTTGATCCATTTTTCATGTTTAAGGTTGATCATTTATACAATGTTGTACATTTTTTCCATTTTTTATCCTCTAGTAAACCATGTAATCTAAAATACCAGGGTTCACAAAAACATCCCATAGAAACCTTTATATGAGCGGCGATGAGCTCCATCTGTTCAGGTTAGAAACTCACAAATGTTCAGAGTCAAACTGAGAACAGATGAAACGTTTCAAACCTGCATCCTGTTCAAGGCTTCGGTTTCAGCTCCCATGGATTTGATCTATGATGTCACTTTAACCATATATGGAAAATAGAGAAAATACCAGCTTAAAAAAAAATTTAAACAATAAAAATATTTTAAACTTTTTTCATATGAATACTTATATGTGTGTCTTAATTAAGGAGAGCCACAAGGAACACAATTCAATAAAAGTAAAGGAAGAAAATAATCATTTAAATGTGTCACTAATGAAGTAAGTAAGTAAGTAAGTAAGTAAGTAAGTAAGTAAGTAAGTAAGTAAGTAAGTAATAATGAGCCATAAATAAAAATATTTAGTACATCTGAAAATACTTTTTTCATGATTTAATTATTTTATAGTGATTTGACCAATGTTTATCTATCATAAAAATTACAGGCCCCTCTCACCTGTTTGGGTGGGAGAACTTGACCCCCCTGTGTATAATAAATACATATATAATACATATATAATAAAAACATATAATAAATACAAATATAATATATACATATAATATATATATAATATATATACATATATAATATATACATATATAATATATATATAATATATATATATATATAATATATACATATATAATATATATATATACATATATAATATGTACATATATATATATCTATACATATATAATATTTACATATATAATATATACATATAAAATACATATATAATATTTACATATATAATACATATATAATATATACATATATATATGTACATATATTTATACATATATAATATTTACATATATAATATATACATACTGTATATAATATATACATATATAATATATACATATATAATATATACATATATAATATATACATATATAATATTTACATATATAATATATACATATATCATATTTACATATATAATATATACATATATCATATTTACATATATAATATATACATATATAATATATACATATATAATATATACATATATAATATTTACATATATAATATATACATACTGTATATAATATATACATATATAATATTTACATATATAATATATACATATATAATATATACATATATCATATTTACATATATAATATATACATATATATATATCTATACATATATAATATTTACATATATAATATATACATATAAAATACATATATAATATTTACATATATAATACATATATAATATATACATATATATATATGTACATATATTTATACATATATAATATTTACATATATAATATATACATACTGTATATAATATATACATATATAATATATACATATATAATATATACATATATAATATATACATATATAATATTTACATATATAATATATACATATATCATATTTACATATATAATATATACATATATAATATATACATATATAATATATACATATATCATATTTACATATATAATATATACATACTGTATATAATATATACATATATAATATTTACATATATAATATATACATATATAATATATACATATATCATATTTACATATATAATATATACATATATAATATATACATATATCATATTTACATATATAATATATACATATATAATATATACATATATAATATATACATATATCATATTTACATATATAATATTTACATATATAATATATACATATATAATATATACATATATAATATTTACATATATAATACATACATATATAATATATACATATATAATATTTACATATATAATATATACATATATAATAGGAATATAACTAGGAAGTGGTGGGTATTTTGATGTACTGAGTAGGTAGTACTAAATATTACAATGTCATATTAAATAACTACCCAGCAGTAGTGAAGGATCATGTTGGAATTATTAGGAAATACAACTCAAATACCAAGGTAATAACTGAGTATTTACACAAAGTTACCATTTATTACATTATTTATTCATTAATGTATTTTAATGACTTTATTACTTACAGGTGACCAGGGTTATAAAATAGATAAATACCTAATAATCAGTTAAACTATATCGATATGTTACTACGCCACTGCTGATTAGTTCTAATTGTGATAATAATATAGTATTACTTAACTATTACTATCTTAACACCATGCTGTTACTACAGTCCTACTAACCCTTACTAACTCACCGTGTTACCATGACATCATGAGGTGTAAAGAGGTTGCTGAGGTCAGAGGTCAGGTCTGTAGAAGGACCAGCTGGTGTTTTAGGACTCGTCTCTGTTTCCTGTCAGAAACTTGTTCTAATGAGGAGCGAAGCTGCTCCATCTCCGCGCGTCTCGTTTAACCTGCAGTTTGGATTTTAATTTAAAACCCAAACTAATCAGTCTGGAAGCGATGGAGCAGAGATCAGGAGGAGGATCGGACTCCTCCACCACCTCCTCACTGAGAGGAAACGTAATAAATGCACATTTCTGCTTCGCAGACATGATTTATTCACTCGGCGTCGCAGTCTAATATCTGTGTGATGGATAAGCCAGAGGCATGATGGGAAAAGACTGGATCGATTACAGCGAGCAGTGGATGGACCTGTTGACCCCTCGCACCTCTCCTCTCTACCATCCTTCCATCTTATTTTCTCCACTCGTCCTTATCAGCGCTCCTCTCATCTTTCTCTCCCCAAAAGCATCACTTCACTTCGGTTGTCCTGGCAACCGTCTTCCCTCTTCCTTCCTCCTCTCCCGGTTGCTACAGTGACACCTCGCGGCCCTCCTTTCTCCTCTCATCCCCTCACCTCTGCTCCCCTCTCCTCTCCTCTTCCGGTTGCCGTGGCGACGCCTCCTCCTGTCCTATTGTCATTGGACTGCGTATGAATATTTAACAAGCCCAGACGTCCAACATCCTTCCACATCATCATCTTCTGTCGTTTATCTCTCCACTTGTCCTCCTTCATCCTTCTCTCCTCTCAATCAGCCAGCCTCTACATCCACCCCCCACTCCTCCATCTAACTCCTCCTCACCATCCTCCTCCTCCTCCTCTATATTCTCACATTTCCTCCTTTAAATTTCACTCAGATTCTTCATCGTTCTCCAGCCTCCTCTTCTCCTTTACAGCTTTTTATTTTCCTCTCTATTCTCTCCTTCCTCCCATCTATCCTGTCTTCCACTCCAGCAGGTTCTCGTGTCATCACTTCTACTCCACCGGGTCATTACAGCCTGTGAGTCGCGTCTCTGCCGTCCACCTTAAAACAGACGCTCCATTCCTTTACCAGGAACGATAAAACGTGACAGCAGACGTCACTTCGGTCCCTCCTCTGACTTCCTGTTCCTTTGAGTTCGTTTTACATCTCCAGATAAAAAAATACCAACAGGAAAAGCCAGATATGTAGTTGTGTGTTAGCTAATGACTCAGACCTACAGGTGAACTCAGGTAACCTCTCCTTTTAACCCATTCTAACTGCTCTGCTACTGCAGTAATCTGATTACACCTGAATACACCTCCTTTGCTTTTTCTGCTCCTCCTCAAGTTTGTCTGCTCCTCTCGTCTAAACGCCGCTCAGCGGTAAATCCTCCTTTACCGTTTAAATGTTATTTATTTGATTTTGTTCGGCCCTGCGATGGACGGGCGACCCGTCCAGGGCGTCCCCCGCCTGCTGGAGTCCAATAAACCTGAAAGGCTGCAGTTTGTTTAAATGTAATCATGTCTTCCCAAAGACATCGTCTTTTTAAATCATGCAGTATAAATAGGTTTAATACTTCCAGTAAATCCAGGTCTTTATGTGTCTAAAACTTGATTCAAACATTCACTAATTTATAAAACATTTAACCTCTAAACTCCTCCATCGTGGTTCTTTGTTTTGCTGAAGTTTCTAACAAACCCTTTAGAACCAGATCCTTTAAAGTCCCACAGAATCCTGTGATGTTTATGTTCTTCACACCTAAAAGTTTACTTCCTGCTTAATATTCCTCACAAAGTTGACAGCTGTCATTTTCTGGAGCTACCAGAAGTTTCGGCTGTCAGAGGTTTGAACGTCGTTGCTGACTATCCAGATCTAACGGGAGACAAATGAGTGACTGCTGAAGAAACGACGTCTCCTGAGTGTCGACTCCTCAAACCCTGAGAATAATCTAAAGCATCTCTTAAAGCATCAAACCGTCGTTGTGATGATGAACCTGATAAAATGTCTGCAGTTGATCAGGTTGTTTTTATGACATGAGGAGATGACAGGAGGGCGGGACGACCACCGGTCACCAGGACCCGGAGCACAAGAGACAGATCCAAACAGGAAAAAACAGCTAGGACTTCATCTAGCTGCTGCTAGTCTGAGGAAAGCCCTGACGTTATTCACTGATGAGGAGGAGGGGACACGTCTTCAACCTGGAAGTGATCCGGCTCCTTCAGCCTGGATTAAACCTGCCCCCCCCCCCCCCCCCCCCCCCCCCCC
>SSNR01000054.1:785418-821973 GCA_006937965.1 Callopanchax toddi | reverse complement strand
ACCAGAGATCCAAGTAAACAACCAGAGATCCAGGTAAACAATCAGAGATCCAGGTAAACAATCAGAGATCCATGTAAACAATCAGAGATCCAGGTAAACAACCAGAGATCCAGGTAAACAACCATAGAGATCCAGGTAAACAACCAGAGATCCAGGTAAACAACCAGAGATCCAGGTAAACAACCATAGAGATCCAGGTAAACAACCAGAGATCCAGGTAAACAACCAGAGATCCAGGTAAACAACCATAGAAATCCAAGTAAACAACCAGAGATCCAGGTAAACAACCACAGAGATCCAAGTAAACAACCATAAAGATCCAAGTAAACAACCAGAGATCCAAGTAAACAACCATAAAGATCCAAGTAAACAACCAGAGATCCAGGTAAACAACCATAAAGATCCAAGTAAACAACCAGAGATCCAGGTAAACAACCACAGAGATCCAAGTAAACAACCATAAAGATCCAAGTAAACAACCAGAGATCCAGGTAAACAACCATAAAGATCCAAGTAAACAACCAGAGATCCAAGTAAACAACCAGAGATCCAAGTAAACAACCATAGAGATCCAGGTAAACAACCATAGAGATCCAAGTAAACAATAAGATATCCAGGTAAACAACCATAGAGATCCAAGTAAACAATCAGAGATCCAGGTAAACAACCACAGATCCAAGTAAACAACCATAGAGATCCAGGTAAACAACCATAGAGATCCAAGTAAACAATAAGATATCCAGGTAAACAACCATAGAGATCCAAGTAAACAATCAGAGATCCAGGTAAACAACCAGAGATCCAGGTAAACAACCAGAGATCCAAGTAAACAACCAGATATCCAGGTAAACAACCAGAGATCCAGGTAAACAACCATAGAGATCCAAGTAAACAACCAGAGATCGAAGTAAACAACCATAGAGATCCAGGTAAACAACCATAGAGATCCAAGTAAACAATCAGAGATCCAGGTAAACAACCACAGAGATCCAAGTAAACAACCAGAGATCGAAGTAAACAATCAGAGATCCAGGTAAACAACCATAGAGATCCAAGTAAACAACCAGAGATCCAGGTAAACAACCAGAGATCCAGGTAAACAACCAGAGATCCAGGTAAACAACCAGAGATCCAGGTAAACAACCAGAGATCCAGGTAAACAACCAGAGATCCAGGTAAACATCCAGAGATCCAGGTAAACAACCAGAGATCCAGGTAAACAACCAGAGATCCAGGTAAACATCCAGAGATCCAGGTAAACAACCAGAGATCAGGACCCAATGCCTCACCTTTAGTTGAGTAAATAAGGACATGTCTGGTTTCGACCTACAGGTCGTCACAAGTTGTTTTCTTCTCAGTATCTTTGTTTACAAAGTCACTGATCAGGCAGCAGAAAGAACTTGTAAAATAAAAGCAGCTTTAAGGTTTTCGGTTTGACTGGTTCCTCCTGTTCAGCTCTGTGCTCTCATCCTGGATGGATAAAACTTTACTAACAACATCCACACCGTTAATTTAAAGCATAACTGATGCATTATGGGAGCTCTGATTGGATGAATTACTGCTCACATTATCAGGTCATTGATTTAAAACCAGCCGAAGGAATTCAACTGATTGAAGATTTGAAAGTTATTTCATTTCTGTCTATAAGCTGTTCTCAGATCTGTTTGGACCGAGTCTCGATTCGTCCCACAAACCAGGAGAACGTGTTGCTGAATAACCAGGTCGGCGCTCGGCGGGAGGAAAACGTTCATATTGACGACGTCGATGTCTGACCTGATAACTCCGCTGCCATCGATCGCTCTAAACGACGGGTTTACACCAGACTAAACAAACGCCAGAGAACCGGACGGCCGTTTTCCCACATCCATTCAGTTTTAAACGAAAACAACTGGATCAACTCCTCAAACACAAACTGATCATAAAGACAGTCAGCTGCTGTTTCCACAACCAGAACATTCAGACAACGTCATGGTTGTAGGAGGAAAAACAGGGGAAATGAGGGAAACAGACAAACAAGAAAAAACAGAGAAAATGTTTTGGGAGCAAAAAGAAAAACAACTCAGACATAAAGAGTCTTTCTTTCTTTCCCAGATTCCCCAAACAGCCTGGTCCTGAGGCGGTTCCTCCCCCCCCACCCCTCTGATCAATAAACATCCATTCTGCTCTGAAACAAACTAAACACCTGGACCAGGAGTCTCTTAGCAGATTACACCAGAGAACAGGAGACAGCTGGTCTAACCGGCTTCAACATCTGGATTTTAGAACGACTCTAAATCCCTTTGATTCCCTAAATATGACTCAATTTAAACACTTCCTGTGTCCTAAATATTAAAATATCCATATCATACTCATGAAAGAAAGACTCAGTAGAATCATCATCTGGAAACTGATCTAAAACAGAAGAGATGCTCTGAAAAGATAAGAATCTCCAGCTCCTCCCAAAGTCATTTTACCAGTCTCCACTAAGGACACTAAAGGGGGATGAGACTGATTCTCGACTGGTTCAGACCCAGACCAGTTTAGACTGGTTACAGACAGGTTCAGACTAGTTTAAACTGATTCCTGACTGTTTCAGTCTGGTTCCAGACTGGTTTTAGACAGGTTCAAACTGGTTCTAACTGGTTTAGACTGATTCTAGATTGGTTCAAACTGATTCCAGACTGGTTCAGACCAGTTTAGACTGGTTCTAGACTGGTTCAGACTATTTCAAACTGGTTCTAACTGGTTCATACTGGTTTTAGACTGATTCAGACCAGTTTAGAATGGTTGCAGACAGGTTCAAACTAGTTTAGGCTGATTCTTGACTGTTTCAGACTGGTTCTAGACTGGTTCATACTGGTTTCAGACTTTTTCTAGACTGGTTCAGACTGGTTCTAGACTAGTTCAAATTGGTTCTAGACTTGTTCAAGAAAGATTTAGACTGGTTTCAGACTGGTGCAGACTAGATATAGGCAGGTTTAACTGGTTCATACTGGTTCTAGACTGGTTTCAGCCAGGTTCAGACTGGTTCTAGACAGTTTCAAACTGGTTCTGACTGGTTCAGACTGGTTTAGACTTGATATAACTGGTTCAGACGGGTTCTAACTGGTTCGTACTGTTTTATACTAGTTTAGACTGGTTCTAACTGGTTCAGACTGGTTTAGACTAGTTCTAACTGGTTCAGACTGGTTTGTACTGTTTCATACTAGTTTAGACTGGTTCTAACTGGTTCAGACTGGTTCTTTACTGGTTCAAACTGGTTCCATACAGGTTCCAGACACTGCCTCTATGACGACTTTGAGAACAAATTTGTTGCTCAGCTTTTTTAACACGTGTTCAAATCTCCAGGGACACGAGGACACGTCCCTGAGGCGTTTATGTTTGCGTGAGTCCTCGGCGCTGGGCTGTCGCACCGAATCACAAACGGAGCTTCAGGTGAAATATTCCATGAAAAAAGGACAACATGAAGCAAAAGCAAAGGTTACACCTCAACAACAGAAAGAGCCACAAACAGGAGCTTCACGGCACGACCTCGGGGGGTTCATCAGAGGGGGGTGGAGGTTTACAGCTGACAGGGCGGAGTGGAGAGGGGGTGTGAAATGCCCACCAGGGTTCACATCAGAGGTGTCTCTCTCTCTGTTTCTGGGTCAAAGTCAAACAGGAAAGCTTTATGGTGAATGGAGGAGAAGATGGTAGCAGCGTGTTATTGATCCTGAGGAGAGTTTGAAGTAAATACTGTTAAAGATGAAAAGACGCCGTGTCTCTGAGGGACTGAGACACACTCTCATCTGACTCCTTCAGGAGGCTCTGTTCTCTCACTAACCTATTTTCTTTTTCCTCTCCGTCTGACTTGTTTGTGTCTGACCAGATCCACCTGCATCTGACGATTACATCTAAAAACTTTAAGAAATACTGAATAAATGCACAAAGAAAAGGTTCTCCTGTTACTTAAAACATCTTAAATTAAAACTAGATGAGGCTTTTATTTATAATGTAATTATTTCTAAAACGTTTTGATGGAACTTTCAGCAAAGACTCAGCATTATTTATGAAATGAGGGGATAACAATATAAACTTACTTTGATTTTATTCCATCAAAATATTTAATTATAACAAGTGTATTTAAGTGTTTTTATACTTAACATTTATATAATATATATATATATATATATATATATATATATATATATATATATTTGAAATAAAAACAATTTTAGTTATAAAAAATTTTACTTTTTTCTTTTTTATGGGAATTTTAAAGTAACTGAAATAAACTCATTCATTTTAGCATCATGTTGTTTTAACAGTTTCTTTGAGATATTATAATAATATATTAAACTAAAACCACAGTCAGAGATGACTTCAGTGACTCAGATGATGGATCACCTGATCCTGGTGGATCACCTGATCCTCATGGATCACCTGGCCCTGGTAGATTCTGGCGCTCAAACATGATTTACACTAAAAAAAAAAGTTCAGACATCATTTTGAGTTCTGGCTGCTTGAAGCATTTACTCATCTTTGGTTCCTGATTTTTTTAGTTTTACAGGTAGAGGATGATCCTGATACCGTTGTAATCTGAGGAACTAAACGTTCATATATGTTGTCTGTTTGATTAGCATTAAGTTGCCTGATCACTACGGTCAGTTTAATGGGGGTATGCATCCTTAGCATGTTGTTGATTTGATACTAACTGTAGTTTCAGTCATCCAGATGATTTGGTTACGTGGAGACTTCACTTGTTTAGGTTGGTCAAGATGAAGCTAGTTTCCTGACTGTTTCAAACTGGTTCTGGCTGGTTTAGACTGGTTCTAGATTGGTTCAGACCAGTTTAGACTGGTTGTAGACTGGTTCAGACTAGTTCAAACTGGTTCTAGATTGGTTCAGGCCAGTTTAGACTGGTTGTAGACTGGTTCAGACTAGTTCAAACTGGTTCTAGATTAGTTCAGGCCAGTTTAGACTGATTGTAGACTGGTTCAGACTAGTTCAAACTGGTTCTAGCTGGTTTAGACTGGTTCTAGATTGGTTCAGGAAAGTTTAGGCTGGTTGTAGACTGGTTCAGACTAGTTCAAACTGGTTCTAGATTGGTTCAGGCCAGTTTAGACTGGTTGTAGACTGGTTCAGACTAGTTCAAACTGGTTCTAGACTGATTCAGACCAGTTTAGACTGGTTCAGACTAATTCAAACTGGTTCTAACTGGTTTAGACTGGTTCTAGACTGATTCTTGATTGTTTCAGACTAGCTCTAGACTGGTTTACACTGGTTCAGGCTGATTCAGACTGGTTCTAAACTGGTTCAGACTGGTTTAGTCTAGTTCAGACTAGTTTAGACTTGTTTCAGATTGGTTCTAGACTGGTTCAGATTAGTTCTAGACAGGTTCAAACTGGTTCTAGACTACACTGGTTCTAGATTGAATAAATCTTTTTGTTATGTTGTTATATTTAAAGTCACAGCAATCAAATGATCAAGATACCTATTGATTTTCAAATGTCTGACTTTGGCAGCTTTAGTCCTCCGTATGGAGTCATGTAAATAAATATGAAGAGTGAACTTAGATGACCGTTCATTGGAAATGAACACTAAATTCAGGAAATAAAACTTTAAAAGATATATTTCCGTTTTACGACCAGTAATAAAACAACACGGTGCCACCAGACTACATTTCTGTGTCCTTGCTGATCCTCCAAATGCCGTCGTTTTAAACCACTTTAGAGCTTTTCATTGTGAGAACACACTTCCTTCAGGACAGGAAATAAACTAGAAAGCATCCATCACAGCCGGCTCAGTCCACCTCCAGCTGAGACCGTAACGTCTTTTCTCAGCATCCGACGTGGAGCCGGACGATCCCACCATCGCTTCCAGCTTTAAACTGTCCATTCAGGCTAATTTAGGTGAGTTACTGTCCTCCATCACACTTTAGTTACAGAAGCAGAAAGAAAGGAGGAGGAAGAGGAGAAGGTTCCAGATGATGATCAGAAGGTCTGTTGTTTTAGGTGGTTTACTTCATTTGAATCAGGTCATGATGTCATGTCCCACTTTTAACATCCCGTTCTTAGAGACTCCGCCCACTTTAAGTGATGTCACTGGTGGGTGTGGTCTTACTGTAGATATATAACTGATAGAACGACCCAAACATCACTTTTAAATGTGAACTCTGGATGACAATTCCCAACTTGATGAGTAATCGTGTTAAATGTGAATGATTTTGACTCAACAGAATTGGGCGTCCATGCAGACGCCTGCATGAAATAAAGGAGAATGATAAAATAGGATGCAAATGGAACCGATCCAGTTTTACGTTCCTCAAAGTAAATAAAAAAGAGATCAGAAACCTTTAAACAGCTGTTCTTATTTACCACTCAGGTGATCCAGTTATAAACTAATGATTTTATCTTCTGTTAAAAACTGCAGTTAAACCTGTAAAGAGTCTCATTGTTTTCACAGAGAAACAAACAAACAAACAACAACAAGCGTCCAGCTCCTTCTCTCACAAAGCTCTGGGTTGGTCCTGTTTTTAATCCCACGCCTGGAGGGGACGAAGGGGGAGATGATGGGGAGAGAGAGGCCTTGATGGAGGCAGCGCTGCCCGGTTCTGAAGCTCGGAGTCAGGGTGAGGAGGTGAGGGGGTGAGGGAAGGGGTGAGTCTCTGCTGCTGTCGCCTTAGGCTCAACATTTGTGAGTGAAAGGTCTCCAGGAGCTGAAAATCAATGTTAATCTGAGGCCACCTGGGCATGTAAACAGAGCCATAATGGAAACACACACACACACGCACACACACACATGCACGCACGCACATACACACACACACACACACAGCTGGTTTCTGGAAGAAACTTAAAAACAACATGGATTTCTGTCTGATTTTAACCATCTCTTTGTCTCCCAGGTGCTTCTGATGCGAGACGACCTCAAGTAGGACAATGTCTTCACGTAAGACAATGTCAACACGTAGGACGATGTCATCACGTAGGACGATGTCAACACGTAAGACAATGTCAACACGTAGGACAATGTCCTCACGTAGGACAATGTCAACACATAGGACGATGTCATCACGTAGGACGATGTCAACACGTAGGACAATGTCCTCACGTAGGACAATGTCAACACGTAGGACGATGTCCTCACGTAAGACAATGTCAACACGTAGGACAATGTCCTCACGTAGGACAATGTCAACACGTAGGACGATGTCCTCACGTAAGACAATGTCAACACGTAGGACGATGTCCTCACATAGGACAATGTCAACACGTAGGACGATGTCATCATGTAGGACAATGTCAACACATAAGACAATGTCAACACGTAGGACAATGTCCTCACGTAGGACAATGTCAACACGTAGGACGATGTCCTCACGTAGGACAATGTCAACACGTAGGACGATGTCCTCACGTAAGACAATGTCAACACGTAGGACGATGTCCTCACGTAGGACAATGTCAACACGTAGGACGATGTCCTCACGTAGGACAATGTCAACACACAGGACAATGTCTTCACGTAGGATGACGTCATCACGTAGGACGATGTCCTTACGTAGGACAATGTCAACACACGGGACAATGTCTTCACGTAGGACAATGTCAACACTTAGGACAATGTCAACACACAGGACAATGTCTTCACGTAGGATGACGTCATCACGTAGGACGATCCTCACGTAGGACAATGTCAACACGTAGGACAATGTCCTCACGTAAGACAATGTCAACACGTAGGACAATGTCCTCACGTAGGACAATGTCTTCACGTAAGACAATGTCAACACGTAGGACAATGTCCTCACGTAGGACAATGTCAACACGTAGGACGATGTCATCACGTAGGACAATGTCAACATGTAGGACGATGTCCTCACGTAGGACAATGTCAACACGTAGGACAATGTCAACACGTAGGACAATGTCAACATGTAGGACGATGTCCTCACGTAGGACAATGTCAACACGTAGGACAATGTCAACACGTAAGACGATGTCAACACGTAGGATGATGTCATCACGTGTTGCTGACGTGTGTCTGATCAATAGATGGTATCAGAGTGACCTCTAATAGAGAAGATAGTAGATTTATTATTATTATTATTCATAGTAGAGTTTTTTAGATATGATAAAGATAGAAATGTGACCTCAAACCACTTTTAACAACAAGGATCTCCAGACCCACTTCAAACAGTTTCTGTAAAGTTCAATTAGCAGCCCTCTAAATCCCTATAGTTTCCTCTAAAAGCTCACAGTCATCATCATCATCATCATCATCATCATTACCGTCCTTCATCTCGCTGTCTGAAAACACGTCATTCAAATCAATTCAGTCAGATTCCAAAAGAACGTTTTCACATTTCCCACGACTTAGTGGGGTTCTGGTTTTCCATCAGGACCCACGAGGACCAGATGTGGTTCCTGACGTCCTGACTGAAGTTTTCTCCCTGAAACCACAACGTGTCTTCATTTGGTCTCAGTTTGTGATTTATTCTCTTTTTAGTCACAATTCCTTCCCCACCTCCTCCCAGACTCGTCTCAAGTTTGTCACACTAATTTTCTCACAACGTTCATATCTGCTGCAACACAACAGCGAAGCCCAGAGGCTCATGGGAGGAAACCGAGAACCCTCGAGAACGTTTTGAGACATCTTGAAAACTCCTTTAACTGATAGGAAGTAATTTCAGAATGACCCTTTAAATCCCGTGAGGTTTATTATAACCCTGTTCTGACTGAACATGAAGGAAGTTCACCCTCAGAACAGCTGACCTCCACCTATCAAAGAAAAACAGGTTGACTGACTAATCTAACCATAACAAGCTGATTCCCACCAGATATTTCACCTGAGAGTCACTTGGATCATAAATCAAAACCAGGAGAAAGACGAGGAGGGTTCTGTCAGGTGGAGCGTCTCGGAGGTGAAAGGAGCAGCTCGGACATGAGGAGGAGTAACAAAAAACCAGAGCTGGGTCAGGACGGATCGGATCCTCCCTCTGGCTAATGTCAGGGCCGGTTACAGCGCACGCACACACACACACACAGCCTGAGGCGAATGCGTTTAGCTTCCTGAGTTAAATATTAAACTAGACTGAGCAGCAGAATCTGACAGGAGGTCAGTTCAGAAACAGAAACCAGACGACGGGTTGGATTTTCATCTCACAGGAAACAGAATTCAACCATTTCTGTTCCTGTAGGAAAACAAAAGAAGCTTCAGTTACTAAAAAGTCAAAAAACATCAGCTGATTTCATCAAATCAGCACAAAAACATAACAAAGAATCAGAAAGTGATTTTTAAACCGTCATCATTTAACCTGAACTTTAGTTGGTTTTTATTTCACTGTTTAAAAACCAGCAGGACCTCACAAACATATCAACATTGTTTTCACACAGTTTGTAGTTTTAAAGGCAAAGTAATTATTAAAAATGTTTTTAGGCCAAACGCTGTAGAGACATTTAACCTGTACCTCCCTGAACTAAGCTTCAATTAAACCCATTAAAAACAGGAAGACCTGAATTAGAAGTTCAACTTTCTGTTACGTTAAGAATATCTGATCATTTACATTAATTATAACCCTTGTTGCCTTAAAGATATGAAATAAACCATGTTCTTATTGCAGAAGTTAAAGCGCTAAATACAAAACGTAACATAAATAAATAAATCTAAATAAAATCCAGGTCTCTGTGAACATTTAAAACAGAAGAAATGTTTTTATTTAAGACTTCTCTTTATTTAAATAAAACAGAAGAGCTCAAACTGCAGCCGGTGAATAATAACAGATGTGACTGTAGCAGAACTGGACCTGTGTCTGAAGGAGTCCACTTCACCACCGTGTTGCATCACTCATCCTCTGAAGCCTAAAGTTTTCCTCTCTTACTGGTTAGAAAGTGATAGCTGGTTCATCATCACGACGCTTACTGGGAGCAGAATGAGGTTTTTATTGTCTTGATGGAAACAGTTCAGCCTACAGCCGACGGCGTGACGGTGGGAGGAAGTTCCTGTCTCTATTTCACCGACCTGCTGGACATCTGACATCACCGTCTCTCAGGTCTCGTCTTTTCTTATTTAGTGTAGAAACACGTCTCTTTCTCTTCTTTATAAAGTCAGAAACAACAGAACGGGATCACATCTGACCCTCCTCCATCCCATAAAGCACCCCCTAGAGGATTAAAGTGGTTACCATGGTGACCCTAACGAGCCACCGCTGGTTACCATGGTGACCCTAACGAGCCACCGCTGGTTACCATGGTGACCCTAACGAGCCACCGCTGGTTACCATGGTGACCCTAACGAGCCACCGCTGGTTACCATGGTGACCCTAACGAGCCACCGCTGGTTACCATGGTGACCCTAACGAGCCACTGGCAGCAGCATCAACATTTCTTTTGATTCTCTTTTCAGTCCCTAAACAGTTTCCACATCTAAACAGAGACATTTAGTTTCAGCACTAATTTTTAGACATTTTACAAGAAGAGCTTTCTCCACCAGAACCCTGACGTAACTGGATTCCACTGAAACCCTTTATTTATTCAGAGACGTTCTAATGAATTGAGTTGAACTCACTGGACTGTGGCATCATGGAGGTGTAAACCTTCGGGTCGATGGTTCCCATCGGTGGCGGCAGCAGCGGGTTGGCGAAGCTTCGTAGGGGGTGGGTGGGCCGAACGCAGGCCGTCGGGATGGACCGGTTCCCTCCCGCCTGGGCCTCCTCAGAGGCGGCCGTGGAGGAGGGAGCCCCCGGGACCGGGCCGACGGGGGGAACCAGCTCCCCGGTCGGGGCGGAGGAGCCGGGCAGGAGGGGGGTAGCCTGCTGGGGAGGGGGCTGCTGCTGCAGGAGGGGATTGGTGGAGGCATCTGAGGACATCGCTGAGGAGACAGAGGCAGAAGGAGGAGGTTTCATAAAGATGAAAACACCCAATTAGTCCGAGTCGATTTCACAGAGAAAACCAAGAAAAGATGAAAAATGGACACAAATATTCTGATTTACTACTCAGCTGTTTTCTAAAACACGCTCCAGTGTGAATCACTACAGAAGAAACTCCGTCTGAGCAGCTGTTTCCTTCTAGTCCTGACAGTCTGGGGTCATTTTGTTAGGATATTTGGGTTTTGGCTGGAAAATCTCTCAAACGTGTTCAATGTATTATCTTTTCATAATCTTTTAAATACATGTATAATATTAGCCGTGTTTATTCAAAGAATTTGCTGTCAGAGCATCAGGTCTGTAGACGTGTTGGTTTGGTTTATTGGCTGAATCTCTTTTGATTATTTGTTTAATCAGGGTAAAAAATGAGACGAAAATAGAAAAAAGGCTGAAAATATATCAAATGACACCATAAACATCAATACATCTTCAAAGAAATGAGAAGAAATGAAGGGAAAGTTTGAAAATTAAGTATTGAAATAATTAAAGAATCACATCAAAACACTGAGAGTCACAAATATTAGAAAAACATTCAGAACACTAAAAAAAAAAAGGGTAATAAAAATCTGATATAATGTTTTAAGGATTTAAACAAAAAATCAAAAGAAAAAAGATGAAATTTATAGAAAAAATTAAAAGTTGTTCAGGAAAAACTTTTGTTTCAAGAATGAAGTCAAAAAGTGAGGAAAAGATTAGAGATCATTTTACAAAATGTCAAAAAACTTTTAGTATTTAATGAATAAAGTCAGTGAGCACAAAATTCAGAAAAATTATTTAAATTATGTTTCACAAATTAGGATGAAAAAAAAGTCAAAAATGTTCAAAAAAGATTTTAAAATATTTTAATAATTAAGAATAAACATTAAGAAAATTCTAAATTATTTTTCTAGGAATGAAGTTGAAATTAAATTTTAAAAAACTCAAAATTTTTCAGATAGAAAAATTTAAGAATTAGGACAAAATGTAAAATAAAATATAAAGAATAAAGTAGTGAGTTAAAAGTCTGAGATTGATTTTTGTTGGCTGGATTTAGGGTGTTTTATTATTATTATTATTTCTATCCAGCGTTTAGCTAACGGCGCCGCGTCGGAACCAACACAGCTGAGTCTTTGTAGAAGAGGATAAATCCAGACTGGTCTCGTTACCAACAGGCTGATGTAAACCAGCTAAACCAGTGGTTCCCAAACGTTTTGGCTTCTGACCCACAAAATGACAGTGGCAGAGACACGTGACCCCAGCCATCACTGGCAAAATAGCCAAACACGGCTAATAAATAAGGATGCACCGATACATACTGGTATCGGTATTGGCCAGATACCGATACTGGTATCGGTATCGGCCCGATACCAGTATCATATCAGGCCGATACCGGTATCGTTAAAGTGACCCGATACCAGGAACCGATACCAGTGGCTTCACTGTCTGTGACTTGTGATTTCTGTTGTAGTTTCCTATATTGAACACTAGGGGGAGCTATTGAGCTAAAGAGGAGCAGTGTGGGTTGAGAGCTGGAGATGGTGCCAAATAGTTCATTTTATTTGGTTAAAATGTGGAAAACTGCAATAATTTCACTGTGAAATCACAGAAAATGGTTATTTTTCACCTTATATTTTAGTTTTGTGATCATTTCTTAATATATTTAATTTTTTTAATCTAACTCAGTTATTTGTTGTAAAAAGCAGAGAAGAAAAATAAAACCTGTATTCCAATTTGTTGCATTTTTTTGTGTAGTAGAAGTATCGGTATCGGTATCGGCGAGTACTCAGATTTAAGTATCGGATCGGTTTTGAAAAAAGTGGTATCGGTACATCCCTAATAATAAACTAATGAAACAAGGACATAATGACAACACAAACATCTACAACTATTATACCAGGTTTATTCAACTGTTTCTAACAGTTTGTAGGGCAAACATATGGTATTAGCAAGGATTTAAAATTCACTTTTTGTTTTTGAGAACATCCCAGGACCCCCATTTGTTGTTTCAGAACCCACAGTGGGGTCACGACCCCAACTTTGGGAACCACTGACTAAACCAGAGGACTAAACTTTGACAGGTCCACTAAAGTGTTTATTATAAGAGTGAAATGCAGCGTTGCAGCTGGTTCTGTCCTAGAACCAAAGCGTGGGATCTGATCTGGTCTGACCTTCACTACAGAGCGGCGCGGTGCTCCGAGGACCCTCTGATGAACGCAGACCCAGCTCCCGATGGGACCTCTCCACCCACCTAGCTGCTGGTTTGTCTGCTTCCTGACGATTCTATTAAACGGATCTAAAAGCTTTGATCCCATAATTAATCACACAGTACCGCCCTCTGATTGGCTGTTTCTGTAATTAAAGCTGTCTGCTTGACAAGGCTCTGCCTCATAATCACAGATTGTTGTGTCTCATTTTTCGTCCAAATTTAAAGCGTCCCTCATCGCCCGTTTTGTCTCGGTTTCTTATTATATGGTCCTGTGTGTCATTAGCCGTCCCACCCCCGTCCGTTCGTCTCTATTGTGCTCGCCGCCGACAGCAATCAGCCGCGGCGGGGAGTCGGCCGGCTCCATGACTCTGAAGCATCTCCTCCTCTCGGCGCTGCTGCTGCTGAATCACCGACACGAGCCAAGCAGGAATTAATCAATTAGTGAATTACTGCTCCCCACCACGCCGTTTAGCAGTTAGCTAGGCTGTGAAATCTGCTTTAGAAACAAAAGCAGAGGGAGGCGGTGGAGGAGGAAACACTCTACTGATGAGCTGCGTGGGTCTAAAGGACTTCAACAAGACCCGCTCATCAGATCTACTACTGAAACTTTCTCTTTTCTTACTGATTATTAGTTTGTTTTCCTGTTTTTTCTTTATTATTATTCAACTTCCGCCGTTTTTCGCCGCGCTCCTTCTCCCACAATTTTCAGCCAATTTCAACAAATTATACATATAACGTTCAGCTCATTCAGGACATGCGGGCTAAGACTTTTTGTACAAATATTCTTAGTACTTTTTGAAATATTCAAATATTTTACATATTTTTTCCCATTGACTTCAATACACTTCTGCAATTCTTATGCTGTTTACGCTATTTTGGTCTTAAACAATTCTGCTACTTATGCTCCTTCTGCAAATGACTTTATGCAATTATACAATTTATGCTTTTTGAAATATTATGCATTTTCCAACCCTTGCGCTCTCATTGAAACCAATGCAAATCCTTCAAATTTCTTCCACAATTTTAAGCTTCATGAAACTTAAGCAATTAAACATTATCTGCAAATATTTAGAGTTAATGTAAATTTCAGCTCATTTGAGCTTCATTCAGCTGGTTATTTCAGCTGTCTCATTCAGCATAAATGCATTCAAACTTTGCATTTTTGCAAGAAATGCAACCTTTCTAGTTTCTAATGTTTTCATTTGATCTTCTTCATTTGAGCCACTGCAGAGATTCTGCTCTGTGAGATGAATAAAAAACCACAAACCCAACCTCAAATCCTGTCGTTTTCCTCTCCAGGGTTTAATAAAGCCTTCTATCGATGCAGTTACCTGGCGTGTATCCTCGGTCCACGGTCAGGCTGGGGAACGGCATCGGCCTCAGGCTGAACTTGTTGTGAGTGAAACCGCAGGAAGGCGAAGGCAGGATCCCAGGATACTGAGAGGAGTCCAGAGCCGGCACCGGGATGGCGCTGACCACCGCTGAAACAGACAACACAGTCCATGAAACCAGGCTGTCGCAGCATCCGCCCCTAAAAGACACCCGGTCCATCAGCTGCAGAAGACCAGACTGGTCCAGACCGTCCTCTGTGACCCGGCAGGAGACTAAAGCTACCGGAGCAGGTGAAGCCTGAGACGAGTTACCTGTCCATCACAGGGGGACAGGAGACGTCTCTGTGATGTTTATGAAACCTCAACCTGAACGTCGAGACAACCATCAGAACCGGCTTCACTTCAGGCTCCAGAACTAGTCTGGAAGACGTCCGTTCGTTTCACTGAAAAGAGGGACGTCCAGATCCAGAGCCATGCAGAAAAAACACTCCATGTTGTGTTTTTCTTTTATAATTCAAGACGGTTCTCAAGGAGAGGTGCAGAAATAAAACGTTGAATTTATCAGAGCTCCTTCATGGCTCTTTAACCTGGTATCTAAGAAAACCTGGAGCGGCTTCATTCCAGAGTGGAGACCCCGCTCCGCTCTCAGGAACACGGTTCAGACCGGAGCTACGGGACAGACGGGCCTCCAGCCCAGACTGTCGTTACTTCATAAAATCCACCGCAGACCGGCGCCGCACCCCCCCCACAGCTCCAGGAAGAGGCTCCCCAGACATTTTTCAAAATGTCAAGAAGAATAAAGTTCAAATGCTGAGACAATAATTAAAAAACATCAAGCAATTTAAAAAATTTCACTCAAAGGATGAAATCAAAATGTCAGAACGCTCCGGTTCAGAAATTTGAGGGGAAAAGTCTAAAAAGAAGGACAAAATGTCAAGAAAAACTTCAAATTTCAACAATAAAGTTTTAAATTGTTTATAGAAAAAGTCATTACAGATATAAAATCATGTTTCCTAGTAAAATATTGACTGTTATATTTGATGGTCTGAATTCAGAGCTTTGTTTTTAAAAGATTAGAAAAATGTACTCTTTAATGAAAAATGTCCTGAAGGAGGCCACCTCCTGCAGCAACACTTCATATTCCACATCGGTTCTCTCCTCCGACTCTGAGAAACGCAGAAATATTTCACATTTAAAACTTTTAATGACCGAACTCAGCCATCGCCTACAGACCTGCTGGGTCCAGACGTCCCCAGCAGACCTCGGGTTGAACTTCTGCTTCATAAAGTTTCTAAACGAACGTCGAGGAAGAAGCTCAGAGTCGATTCTGGAAGCAGGAACATTTTATGTTTTTTATGAGGGGGGATTATCCCCCGAGAGTGATGGGCAGGGGCCCAGGGGCCCAGGGGCCCACTGGGGGCCACGCCCACTGGGACCCACGCCTACTGGGGGCCAATGCCTACTGGGGGCCCACGCCTACTGGGGGCCCACGCCTACTGGGGGCCCACGCCTACTGGGGGCCCATGCCTACTGAGGGTCCACGCCCACTGGGGGCCCACTCCTACTGGGGGCCGACGCCCACCGAGGGCCCATGCCCACTGGGGGCCCACGCCCACCGAGGGCCCACGCCCACTGGGGGCCCACTCCTACTGGGGGCCAACGCTCACCGAGGGCCCACGCCCACTGGGGGCCCACGCCCACCGAGGGCCCACGCCCACTGGGGGCCAACGCTCACTGGGGGCCCATGCCCACTGGGGGCCCATGCCCACTGGGGGCCCATGCCTACTGGGGGCCCACGCCTACTGGGGGCCCACGCCCACTGGGGACCCATGCCTACTGGGGGCCCACGCCTACTGGGGGCCCACGCCCACTGGGGGCCCACGCCCACTGGGTGCCCACGCCTACTGAGGGCCCATGCCCACTGAGGGCCCATGCCCACTGGGGGCCCATGCCTACTGGGGGCCCACGCCCACTGGGGGCCCACGCCCACTGGGGGCCCACGCCTACTGAGGGCCCATGCCCACTGAGGGCCCATGCCCACTGGGGGCCCATGCTTACTGGGGGCCCACGCCCACTGGGGGCCCACGCCCACTGGGGGCCCACGCCCATTGGGGGCCCACGCCCACTGGGGGCCCACTCCCATTGGGGGCCCACGCCTACTGAGGGCCCATGCCCACTGGGGGCCCATGCCCACTGGGGGCCCATGCCTACTGGGGGCCCACGCCCACTGGGGGCCCACACCCACCGAGGGCCCACGGGAGCTATTTAAATGTTAAAAAACGTCTTTCCGACCTTTGACCTTTCATCAACCTGCTGCATAAAATCAAACAAATAAAACTAGAATCAATAAAAACTCAGAGGGAAAATATTAACAACCAGAGAAATCTGTAATTCATTAATCCGAGCCTGGTTCAGGGTCAGTGAACGCAACACGAGACAGGATCCCTAAACCGTCACTAAAATCAAGAACAAAAAAAGAAGGAAAACCAACCCTCTGGAGGAGGATCTACAGGTGGAACGGGACAATTTTATAGCAGAAATGTATTTTTTATAATTAAATCAGACATAGAAACTGATGATGAAATAGATGTTACTTTAATATTAGCCAATAAACAGTAAAACTTGTTTGATTAATATAAACATTTTAAGTTTTTAAGGATTAAACTGTATTCTTCTCTGACTGAATCACAGCAGAAATCTGACAGAAGAACCAGCTGCTGGTTCGACACCAGAGCTCCTCATGAATGAATCAACAGCATCAATAACAGAGAGGAGAATAATGTTCTGTCGTTAGGACTCCAGGCCAAACGCACAGAAAGCACGAAGAGAGTCAGAGATCAGCTGGAAGGAAGGCGGTCAGAGCAGACAGAGGTCAGACTGTGACCTGCTGAGAGAGGCGATTACACACAGCCTCAGGTCCAACACACACACACACACACACACACACACACACACACACACACACACACACACACACACACACACACACACACACACACACACGCACGCACAACCAAACTTTTACTGTTATTTAACCCTTCTACTTCCACACCAAGAAAAACAGCAAATCAAATAATAAAGTGTGCTTTATTTCTTTTGTTTACATGGGGGGGGGGGGGTTATAATGCCAAAAAATGTAATAATAAAAAAGTAAATATTTAAAAATATATATTATTTTTATTAGTATTAAGTAAAAATACTCATAACTAGTCAGAATCAGAATCACCTTTACTGTATTGTCATTGTACAGGGACAACAAAACTGAGAGTGCAACCCTTAAGGTGCCTGAACATAAAAAATAAATACTAAAATATGATAAAATACTAAAACAGCAGTTGCTAAGGGTTAAGAATCAGAATAAAAAAAATAAAAATCAAAAACATCCCAAAATCAATAGAGACAGTGATGCAGATTGGTGGACAATAACTTTCAGGTATTTATTTATATGAGTGGAGTTTCAATCCCTCATCCGAAGAGCTGAGGCGCCATTTCAGGAATAATGAGACACAATCAGACGCAACGCCATCAGAACCTCAACGAGGAGCTTTCACTTCCTGGAAATGAAATGATACCAAACTGGAACCTCCAGTTTCAAACCGAAGAGGTCTGAACGCTCTAAACCCTAATCGATAGCAGCATCGATCGATCGATCGGGGCGTATCGATAGCAGCAGGGCTGTGATCAGCAGATCGAATGAGTGTGTTTTAACTCGATTTGTGTTGGCGGTCTTTAAAGAGAAGCAGAGTTTGATTACAGAGATGAGCCGTCGGATCAATAGGCCGATCGGTTCAGGATAGTGATCAGGTTGGTGCAGCGAGGCAGGAAGCTACAGGTTCATAGCTGCAGCAACCAGGAAGTGAAGGAAACAGAAAATTAAGAAACAAGACAAAATAAAAATATTTAGTCTGACCACTATCCAATAAATGACGCATTCATAGGGGCGGGATCAATGGCTGTCAGTCAAACTGTCTTCACATGCTATTGGGCAGAGCTAGGACCAATCAGAGCCGTGTAGCAACAACAGGAACCAGCTGGTAGATTCAACTTTTACTGTTCGTCGGTAAAACAGCCAAAATAAAAGACTTCAGTCAAAGGTACTCCAGGAAATAGAACTACACCTCCACCTGGGGGGGGGGGGGGGGGGGTGTTGGATGGTAGTCTGCTGATCAGAAGGTCAGAGGTCATACCCCCCCGTCACCAAGATGGCAGCCGCTGCTCCTCAGGGACGGGTCAGGGACCAAACCACCGCACTTTAGTTCATCTGCAGTTTTCAGCCTCTACCAACAGAATCCGGTCTAAAAGCAGGTCTGAGTGGATCCAACCGAGGCCACGGGGGTCCCTCTGTGACCCACATATCACACGCACACGCACGCACGCACGCACGCACGCACGCACACACACACACACACAGTCACAGTGGCGCTCCTCACACGCTGGCATGCATTAGCAGACTCACGCTGACTCACCATCTCCAGAAATAACCCATCCAGCTCTGAGAGCTGATTGTTACTGGAGCCTCAGACTGTTACAGCGGCTGTAAACAACAACAACAACAACAACAACAACAAGAGCCAGCTCCTTACAGGCGTTCAGGCAGACAGAGAGCAGGTCATTACAACAGATTCACTCCACGGAGGCTGTAATTAGATCTGAGCCTCGGAGCTTCATGTGACGTGTGAAGATGTTCGACATCAGTGGATGAGGCGACTTTACGCAGACGGTTTGTCGACGAGCACAGAGACATGTCAGGACCAGAGGAGGTGTTCCTGAGCGCTGCCCAGAAAATAAACTCCTAAAAGTTTATCATTATTATTAATGAGTTCATTTTCTGAATCACTGAAAGGTCGTTTTAATCAGGAAGGCTTTGATTCTGACTTTGTCTGATTACATCACTTCTGCTTCATCATTAGACCGAAGGTGATTCTCATCTAAATAAAAAACATCTACGTCTAAATATACAAGATCTACGTCTAAATATACAAGATCTACGTCTAAATATACAAGATCTAAGTCTAAAAATACAAGATCTACGTCTAAATATACAAGATCTACGTCTAAATATACAAGATCTACGTCTAAAATTACAAGATATATGTCTAAATATACAAGATCTACGTCTAAATATACAAGATCTACGTCTAAATATACAAGATCTACGTCTAAATATACAAGATCTACGTCTAAATATACAAGATCTACGTCTAAATATACAAGATCTACGTCTAAATATACAAGATATATGTCTAAATATACAAGATCTACGTCTAAATATACAAGATCTACGTCTAAATATACAAGATCTACGTCTAAATATACAAGATCTACGTCTAAATATACAAGATCT
This sequence comes from Callopanchax toddi, assembly GCA_006937965.1. Lineage (NCBI taxonomy): Eukaryota > Metazoa > Chordata > Actinopteri > Cyprinodontiformes > Nothobranchiidae > Callopanchax > Callopanchax toddi. The sequence goes on along the minus strand of SSNR01000054.1, from coordinate 802,228 downwards.
ACGTCTAAATATACAAGATCTACGTCTAAATATACAAGATCTACGTCTAAATATACAAGATCTACGTCTAAATATACAAGATCTACGTCTAAATATACAAGATCTACGTCTAAATATACAAGATCTACGTCTAAATATACAAGATCTACGTNAACATCTACATCTAAATAAACATCTAAATTAACAACATCTATGTCTAAACAAACATCTAAATTAACAACATCTACATATAAATAAAAATCAAAATTAACAACATCTACATCTAAATAAACATCTAAATTAACAACATCTATGTCTAAACAAACATCTAAATTAACAACATCTACATATAAATAAAAACTCAAAATTAACAACATCTACATCTAAATAAACATCTAAATTAACAACATCTAGATCTAAACAAACATCTAAATTAACATCTACACATAAATAAAAATCAAAATTAACAACATCTACATCTAAATAAACATCTAAATTAACAACATCTACAGTATATCTAAACAAACATCTAAATTAACAACATCTACATATAAATAAAAACAAAAACTTAACAACATATACATCTAAATAAACATCTAAATTAACAACATCTACATCTAAACAAACATTTAAATTAACAACATCTACATATAAATAAAAATCAAAATTAACATCTACATCTAAATAAACATCTAAATTAACAACATCTATGTCTAAACAAACATCTAAATTAACAACATCTACATATAAATAAAAATCAAAATTAACAACATCTACATCTAAATAAACATCTAAATTAACAACATCTATGTCTAAACAAACATCTAAATTAACAACATCTACATATAAATAAAAACTCAAAATTAACAACATCTACATCTAAATAAACATCTAAATTAACAACATCTAGATCTAAACAAACATCTAAATTAACAACATCTACATATAAATAAAAATCAAAATTAACAACATCTACATCTAAATAAACATCTAAATTAACAACATCTATATCCAAACAAACATCTAAATTAACAACATCTATATCCAAACAAACATCTAAATTAACAACATCTACATCTAAATTAACAACATCTAAATCTAAATAAACATCTAAATTAACAAGATCTACATCTAAATAAACATCATCTATATCCAAACAAACATCTAAATTAACAACATCTACATATAAACAAACATCTAAATTAACATCTACATCTAAATAAGCATCTAAATTAACAACATCTACATATAAATAAACATCTAAATTAACAACATCTACATCTAAATAAACATCTAAATTAACAACATCTATATCTAAACAAACATCTAATTTAACAAGATCTACATATAAATAAAAACTCAAAATTAACAACATCTACATCTAAATATACAAGATCTACTTCTAAATATACAAGATCTACGTCTAAATATACAAGATCTACATCTAAGTATACAAGATCTACATAAATAACAACATCTATATCTAAAAAACAAGATCTACGTCTAAATATACAAGATCTACATAAATAACAACATCTATATCTAAAAAACAAACATCTACATCTAAAAAAACAAGATCTACATTTTTTAAATTATTTCATCAGTTTTACATAGTGCTTTTCAGGTCACTCAGAGACGCTTTACAGAGTTGCATCATTCATTCACACAGTAAGGTGGGTGAAGTGTCTTGCCCAAGGACACAACGACAATCTAACCCAGCCAGAGCTGGGGATCGAACCGGTGACCCTCTGGTTACCAGAGCGGCCACTCTGCCAACTGAGCTAGTGCCGCCCCTACATCTAAATAAACAAGATCTATGTCTAAAAAAACAAGATCCACATCTAAATAAACAACATCTACATCGTGTAGCACCATCAAATACGCTATGACCTCTGACCCCGGTGGACCATCACAACAATAATCATCTTTTTCCCAAAAACTTGGAATAAAATGACTTTTTATTATGTTTTAACCTGAATCAACATTCCTACAGGTGTCCAACTGTCCACTTTCAGGTGTCCACTTCCCAGATGACCTCAACTGGACTCTCTTAGTTTAATAAACCTAAGACTCTCTGAATAATAAGTCAGATTCTAAAGTGTTCCCTTTCTTGTGACACTGCTGGTCTAATCTTGTTTACATTTGAAGTGTTTCACAGTGTTCCAGTCCAAGGTCGTTGCACTAACACATTCAAACGTTAATGTGTTCCTCCTGTCAGGATTATTTTATATAAACCTTAAATCATCTGGTTTTCTACATTTCTACCTTGCTAAGGTTACAATCAATTTTATTCCATATTTACTTATTCAGGAAATATGGTTTAAAGATCTGAGTCACGTGACTTGTTAGAACCTCTCTCATAGGTCCACCTCACCACTCGTTCCATCTTAACCTCTCCACTTCCTGACACACGTCAGTTCTCTTGCATTCCTAGAAGAGACGAGACTTCTCAGCTGTTCCAACTCGCTACACAGCTGAGCTCCTCAGACAAAACATGTCAAAACTTGCTAGATCTCCACAGAAGTATGAGCAAATGTATAAACCATAAAAATAGTTTATAACGCTACAATCTAAAAAACAAGATCTACATCTAAATAAACAACATCTACGTCTAAAAAAACAACATCTACGCAAATATACAAGATCTATGTCTAAACAAACATCTACATCTAAAAACATCTAAACAAACAACATCTACATCTAAACAAACAACATCTACATCTAAATAAACAACATCTACGTCTAAAAAACCAACATCTACGTAAATATACAAGATCTATGTCTAAACAAACATCTACATCTAAAAACATCTAAACAAACAAGATCTACATCTAAAAAAACATCTAAACAAACAAGATCTACATCTAAATAAACATCTAAACAAACAAGATCTACATCTAAAAAAACATCTAAACAAACAAGATCTACATCTAAATAAACATCTAAACAAACAAGATCTACATCTAAAAAAACATCTAAACAAACAAGATCTACATCTAAATAAACATCTAAACAAACAAGATCTACATCTAAAAAAACATCTAAACAAACAAGATCTGCATCTAAAAAAACATCTAAACAAACAAGATCTACATCTAAAAAAACATCTAAACAAACAAGATCTACATCTAAACAAACATCTAAATTAACAAGATCTACATATAAAAAACATCTAAACAAACAATATCTACATCTAAATAAACATCTAAACAAACAAGATCAGCATCTAAACAAACATCTAAATAAACAACATCTACATATAAACAAACATCTAAATAAAGAAAAAATCATGTAAAGACCTGATATTTTTATTTCTTTAAACAAAAAAGGGGAAAAATAAACAAGAAAAAACAAACACCGAAGTTTAAATAAAATCACATAAAAACAAAAACTAAACTAAAGACAGACGAGTTTAAAAACGGAGTAAAGTTTGAATCAAACCAAAAACTTTTTCTGGTATTTGAATATTTCTGGTTTAAAGCAGCTGTTTGGTTCATTTTTCTGTTCTGACCTTTAATCAAATCTAATGCGTTTACTTCCTGTGTGAAACTGTTTCCACTGAATGTAAACTAAAGTCCGGTCAGAGCCGGTCCCTCTGTCCTTCCTGTCTTCATGTCTCATCGTCCCATCTGTCCTCCGAGTCGTTCCAGGAAAACAGAGGCTAATTATCAGGATAAAACCCTCGTCTTCCTCCCAGAGGAAGAGCCGAGCTGCTCGCTCACTTCCTGACTGGATCGTGAAAAACTGAGGAGCTTTTTAAATAAACAGGGTTCTGTTTGTCGCCCCAAAGTGAAACCAATAAAACCCATTTTCTGTCTGAGAGAAGAACCAAACAGTGGCTCTGAAGCTCCGACAGACGAGACAACATCAGCGTGGCTCAAACCAACAGCAAGGCATGCTGGGAAACCTTTAAACCTCTCTAACTTCTGCTCTCTGCAGCAGACTAATGAGCGACGGCGGAGGAAGAAACGCTGAACGTTTCTGGGACGACCCAGAAAAACTTGCTGGAGCCACGCTGCGTTCGGATCACGCTGGGAAAACGCAAACACCAACAAACAGCAGGTTTCCTGTAGAGAACGGAACAATCACCTGAGATGAATCAGCGTCTGAACGCTCTCATCACCTCGTGGTTTGTTCTGTTCAACTCCATTTTATTTAGAAACATTCTGTATTTAACTTTAATCACTAATAGAACAAGGATAATTCACGAGGTTCAGCTGATCCTAAACGTTTTTATGTCCTGAAGGAAAAACGCTCTGCCTTCTGAGGGGATTTTAGAGAAAAGTCCCGTCAAAAAGACAGAGCCACTGGGTTAAAGACAACTAGTAAAGTAAGTAAGTAAGTAAAGTTTATTTATATAGCACCTTTCACAGAAAAAAATCACAAACTACAACACCTACGCTTTGATTTAGTCTGTTCAGGCATCAGAACCGTTGAGACGACTGATGCAATCAGCTGTGACTTCAGGGAGAAAATCTCAACATTTTCAAACAGCGATTTGACTAAAACCATGAAGAATATCTCAAATCTGCCTGAGCAGGTGACAGAACCAGGTCTTCAGAGTCGTTTAAAGTTCAAACGAAGCTTCTACGTTTAAGGACTGTGGACACACGGAGCTGGACAACAGCACAACGTTCAGGGAGAGACAAAGATTAGATCTGTCAATTACATCATAATCTCTGCCATAAGCTGCACAACAACGACATCATTGTAAAAGAAGAAGAAGAAACAAGAGGAGGAAGAAGAAAACCTTCATATAAACCCCAGTAATCAGCTGTTTCTAGGAGCTACCAGTTGGACATTTTCTTTTTCTTTTTTTTTTCCCCAACACATTTTATTTATAAAGTATTTGATTTTATAATTAATCATCAAATTGAAACATAATAATTTACAAATAATCTTCAAATCACAACATAATAATGACTAGCCGCCCACCCCCCCACCCCCGATGAGCTGAGAGCATACTTGTAACTTGTAACAATATTTTTCCTTACAATGTGAAAAAATAAATAATTAAGTAAAAATAAAAAAATAAATAGAGTTCACAGTTTACAATCATGTTCATTTTTAAATCAACCAGTCAGTTCAAAAGCAGGAAGGGACAATATATTCTTAAAATATGAGATTAAGAGGAACTACATCTAAAAAACATCTAAATAAACAACATCTACATCTAAATAAACACGATCTATGTCTAAATAAACATCAAAATTAACAAGATCTACATCTAAACAAACATCTAAATAAACACAATCTATGTCTAAACAAACATCTAAATTAACAACATCTACATATAAATAAAAACTCAAAATTAACAACATCTACATCTAAATAAACATCTAAATTAACAACATCTAGATCTAAACAAACATCTAAATTAACATCTACACATAAATAAAAATCAAAATTAACAACATCTACATCTAAATAAACATCTAAATTAACAACATCTACAGTATATCTAAACAAACATCTAAATTAACAACATCTACATATAAATAAAAACAAAAACTTAACAACATATACATCTAAATAAACATCTAAATTAACAACATCTACATCTAAACAAACATTTAAATTAACAACATCTACATATAAATAAAAATCAAAATTAACATCTACATCTAAATAAACATCTAAATTAACAACATCTATGTCTAAACAAACATCTAAATTAACAACATCTACATATAAATAAAAATCAAAATTAACAACATCTACATCTAAATAAACATCTAAATTAACAACATCTATGTCTAAACAAACATCTAAATTAACAACATCTACATATAAATAAAAACTCAAAATTAACAACATCTACATCTAAATAAACATCTAAATTAACAACATCTAGATCTAAACAAACATCTAAATTAACATCTACACATAAATAAAAATCAAAATTAACAACATCTACATCTAAATAAACATCTAAATTAACAACATCTACAGTATATCTAAACAAACATCTAAATTAACAACATCTACATATAAATAAAAACAAAAACTTAACAACATATACATCTAAATAAACATCTAAATTAACAACATCTACATCTAAACAAACATTTAAATTAACAACATCTACATATAAATAAAAATCAAAATTAACATCTACATCTAAATAAACATCTAAATTAACAACATCTATGTCTAAACAAACATCTAAATTAACAACATCTACATATAAATAAAATCTAAATTAACAACATCTACATCTAAATTAACAACATCTAAATCTAAATAAACATCTAAATTAACAAGATCTACATCTAAATAAACATCATCTATATCCAAACAAACATCTAAATTAACAACATCTACATATAAACAAACATCTAAATTAACATCTACATCTAAATAAGCATCTAAATTAACAACATCTACATATAAATAAACATCTAAATTAACAACATCTACATCTAAATAAACATCTAAATTTACAACATCTATATCTAAACAAACATCTAATTTAACAAGATCTACATCTAAAAAAACAACATCTATATCCAAACAAACATCTAAATTAACATCTACATATAAATAAACACCTAAATTAACAACATATACATCTAAACAAACATCTAAATTAACAACATCTAGATCTAAACAAACATCTAAATTAACAACATCTACATCTAAATAAACAACTAAATTAACATCTACATATAAACAAACATCTAAATGAACAACATCTACATATAAATAAACATCTAAATTAACAGCATCTATATCTAAATAAACATCTAAATTAACAACATCTACATATAAATAAACATTTAAATTAACAACATCTATATCTAAACAAACATCTAAATTAACAACATCTACATATAAATAAACATCTAAATTAACAACATCTACTTCTAAATAAACATCTAAATTAACAACATCTATATCTAAACAAACATCTAAATTAACAACATCTACATATAAATAAACATCTAAATTAACAACATCTACATATAAATAAACATAAATTAACAACATCTATATCTAAACAAACATCTAAATTAACAACATCTACATATAAATAAACATCTAAATAAACAACATCTACATATAAATAAACATCTAAATTAACAACATCTACATATAAATAAACATAAATTAACAACATCTATATCTAAACAAACATCTAAATTAACAACATCTACATATAAATAAACATCTAAATAAACAACATCTACATATAAATAAACATCTAAATTAACAACATCTACATATAAATAAACATAAATTAACAACATCTATATCTAAACAAACATCTAAATTAACAACATCTACATATAAATAAACATCTAAATAAACAACATCTACATATAAATAAACATCTAAATTAACAACATCTACATATAAATAAACATAAATTAACAACATCTATATCTAAACAAACATCTAAATTAACAACATCTACATATAAATAAACATCTAAATAAACAACATCTACATATAAATAAACATCTAAATTAACAACATCTACATATAAATAAACATAAATTAACAACATCTATATCTAAACAAACATCTAAATTAACAACATCTACATATAAATAAACATCTAAATAAACAACATCTACATATAAATAAACATCTAAATTAACAACATCTACATATAAATAAACATCTAAATTAACAACATCTACATATAAACATAAATTAACAACATCTATATCTAAACAAACATCTAAATTAACAACATCTACATATCAATAAACATCTAAATAAACAACATCTACATATAAATACACATCTAAATGAACAATATCTACATATAAATAAACATCTAAATTAACAACATCTACATCTAAATAAACATCTAAATTAACAACATCTATATCTAAACAAACATCTAAATTAACAACATCTACATATAAATAAACATCTAAATTAACAATATCTACATATAAACAAACATCTAAATTAACAATATCTACACAAACAAACATCTAATTAAACAACATCTTTTTTCTACATGCTTTAAAACACCGATAATCTGGTAAAGTATCATTTCACGTTGATCATATTTCTTGTATTTTTACAGATTTTCTTCTCTCTCTCTCTGCTGCTATAACAATGCAGCCACTGACGGACAAATAGAAATGATTTTCTTTCCTTCTCTCTTCGGTAACTACACTTTATGCAGCCTCTGTGTTAAATTCAACCCCCACTTAGTCATTTTAAAGAAATGAATAAAAGCACTTTTCCTTGTTCCTTGAGCCTTAAAGGACCTCGGTTTTCTGCTAAGAGCGAGTCCTCGTTTGTAGGTCTCACAAGGACGTCCATCATTACTTCATTTTGGCCAAAATTATCTTTTAATAAGCTCCCTGAAGGACGCTGGTGGGGGGGGGGGGTTTCTTAGGCCAGCATTAAATAAAAACCTCCACAGATCTGAGAGCTGGTTCTGGTTCCAAACGGCTCCGTGAACACAGAACCTCAATCAGGATGACCAGAGAGAAACCAGGTGAGAAAGCCCCGCCCCTTTTGTGGCTCTGTACCTCAGGTAGAGCTCACAATAGAAACATCATCACAGGAAGTCTGTAACTGGTGTTTCTTTAACGGTTTTTATACAATCCCAGTTTAAGTTTGAGCGTTTTCTGACTTTAGTGATGATGTCATCAACGTGTCGGGGTCAGGCGGGAGACGCCGGCCTTCATCAGGACTCCGTTAGTGAAACACTTACGTGTGTTGCTGGGCTGAGAGTCCATGGGAATCATCATCTTGCTCCGGGTTCCCCTCCTGGCGGCCAGCGAGCGGTCCAAGGTGGAGATCCCGCTGGACGCCTCGTCAGCGTCGGCTCCTGAAACGACACCAGGATTAAGACCGGCCCCAACACCTGGGATCCTTAAAGATCACATGACATCAAGCACAGGACTCAAAGCTCGTGTCCCAAACCACAAGTCCAAGTCTTTAGATGGTGAGTCTGAGTCAAATCTAGAGTCATCAGGTAGCGAGTCCAAGTCTTCAGTCTCGGACTCGAGTCCCCGTCTCTGTAAAGGAGTCAGATGAACAAACTGGCACCTGAGTGGCTGCTCTTGCTGCCCATCTGGCTCTCTGATTGGCTGTGAGCCACCTGGGGGAGGTCCTGGCAGGACTGGATGGGCGAGTCGTGTCCGGACGGGGCGACGCTCGGAGCCTTCTCCATGTTCTTCATCTCCATCTCCTCGTGGTGGATCCAGAGGTCAGGAGGTCTCAGCTCCTTCTGGCTGCCTTTCCTTTTGCTGGCGCTGTGGCTCGCTCTCTTCCTGCAGGGTCACCACAAAAACACCAAGTCAGTCGGGTCCAGGACATCAGCTGATTTAAACCATCTGAGGTCTGACGCCACCGGGACGTCCCTGAGGAGGACGCCTTGTCCAGTTGGTACCAATTCATCACCGCGTTTCATCAAAACCTGCTTTAATCCAGGTTTGTTACAATTCTGTAAATAATCTACGGGGTTTTACTGAGACTGGAAGGATTTTACAGAAACGTTCCAGTGACACCAGAACTAGACCGACTAGTGAGAGGAAACCTAAAAAGATAAACACAAACAAACATGAACACAAACACAAACACAAACATAAACACAAACATAAACACAAACAAACATAAACACAAAAATAAAAACAAACATAAACACAAACATAAACACAAACAAACATAAACACAAACACAAACAAACATAAACACAAACACAAACAAACATAAACACAAACACAAACATAAACACAAACAAACATAAACACAAACATAAAAACAAACATTAACACAAACAAACATAAACACAAACATAAAAACAAACATAAACACAAACACAAACACAAACATAAACACAAACAAACATAAACACAAACATAAAAACAAACATAAACACAAACACAAACATAAAAACAAACATTAACACAAACAAACATAAACACAAACACAAACATAAACACAAACAAACATAAACACAAACATAAACACAAACATAAACACAAACAAACATAAACACAAACATAAACACAAACATAAACACAAACAAACATGAACACAAACACAAACAAACATAAACACAAACACAAACATAAACACAAACATAAACACAAACAAACATAAACACAAACACAAACAAACAAACACAAACAAACATAAACACAAACACAAACAAACATAAACACAAACATAAACACAAACAAACACAAACATAAACACAAACATAAACAAACGTAAACACAAACAAACACAAACACAAACAAACATAAACACAAACACAAACACAAACAAACAAACACAAACAAACATAAACACAAACACAAACACAAACAAACACAAACAAACATAAACACAAACAAACAAACACAAACAAACATAAACACAAACAAACACAAACACAAATCTAGAACCACAGAAACATTTTAGAAGAACTTTTGAGTGTACGGTTAGAAAATGTGTCTCTATGTGTCTCCACGTGTCTCTATATGTCTCCACGTGTCTCTATGTGTGTCTCTATGTGTCTCTCCATGTGTCTCCATGTGTCTCTATGTCTCTATGTGTCTCTCCACGTGTCTCTATGTCTCTCCATGTGTCTCTATGTGTCTCTATGTCTCTCCATGTGTCTCCATGTGTCTCTATGTGTCTCTCCATGTGTCTCCATGTGTCTCTATGTCTCTATGTGTCTCCATGTGTCTCTATGTGTCTCTCCATGTGTCTCCATGTGTCTCTGTCTCTCCATGTGTCTCTATGTCTCTCCATGTCTCTATGTGTCTCCATGTGTCTCTATGTGTCTCTCCATGTGTCTCTATGTCTCTCCATGTGTCCATCCATCCATCCATCCATTTTCTGTAGCCGCATATTCCTCCACAGAGGGTTGCGGGGCAGCTGGTGCCTATCTCCAGCGGTCAAGGGGCGAGAGGCGGGGGACACCCTGGACAGGTCGCCAGTCCATCGCAGGGCCACACAGAGACGAACAAGACAAACAACCACACACCCACTCACACCTAAGGACAATTTACCAGCCCAATCAGCCTGACAGTCATGTCTTTGGACTGTGGGAGGAAACCGGAGTACCCGGAGGAAACCCACGCACGCACGGGGAGAACATGCAAACTCCACGCAGAGAGGCCGCAGAGCCGGGACGCGAACCCACGACCTCCTTGCTGCGAGGCAACAGTGCTAACCAACTGCGCCACCATGCAGCCCCTCTCCATGTGTCTCTATGTGTCTCCACGTGTCTCTATGTCTCTCCACGTGTCTCTCCATGTATCTCTATGTCTCTCCATGTGTCTGTGTCTCCACGTGTCTCTCCATGTGTCTTTATGTGTCTCCACGTGTCTCTCCATGTGTCTATCTCTCCATGTGTCTGTCTCTCCATGTGTCTCAATTGTCTTTATGTCTCTCCACGTGTCTCTCCATGTGTCTCTATGTCTCTCCATGTGTCTGTGTCTCCACGTGTCTCTCCATGTGTCTCTGTCTCTCCATGTGTCTGTCTCTCCATGTGTCTCTATGTGTCTCCGTGTCTCCACGTGTCTCTATGTCTCTCCATGTGTCTCCACGTGTCCCTATGTCTCTCCATGTGTCTCTATGTCTCTCCATGTGTCTCTATGTCTCTCCATTTGTCTCTATGTCTCTCCACGTGTATCAATGTGTATCAATGTGTCTCCATGTGCCTCCACGTGTCTCCATGTCTCTCCACGAGTCTCCATGTCTCTCCATGTGTCTCTATGTCTCTCCATGTGTCTTTTTGTTTCTCCGTGTGTCTCTCCATGTCTCTCCACGTGTCTCAGTGGGACACTGGTTTAGACAGAGAAGAATTTAACAACAGAATACTTGAGACACAATTTGCTGCCTAAACTTTCTGAAGATAAAGTCAAGCGATGGGAGAGCGAGTCTCTCAGGTCAAACTGAGAACTCCTTCTGTTCACAGACGGGACAAAATCCAGGCTGAGACTCATTTGGAGACGTTGTGGAAACTCCTTCCATCGTGTTGTTTACGTCCATCAGCCGCAGCCTGACTCGGGTTGATAAAACTGTTTTCTGCTACACTCGGAACCTCTTCCAGCTCGTGACGTAATGGAAACTCCAGACGGGTGAACTTACTTCCTCTGCTGGGCGGAGGAGCGGCGGGTGCAGATCAGCGCCACGATGACGACCACGACCACGGTGACGGCGCCCACAGAGACCACGATGATGACCAGGAGGTTGCTGTTCTTCTGAGGCGTGACGCTGCCGTGAGGCGGTCGCATCTGACCAATGGGAGACTCTGGGGAACAGACGCCAGACAGACGGAGGTCAGAGGTCAAAAAGGATCCTGTCAGATACATTTATTTATTAGACATAAAATAAAAGATCAGAGCTGGAAACGGTAAATAAGACGTTGTTGTTTCTTTGTATTCATCAGATAAAACTCAGTTTAATAAACACAGAGCAGTTCTCTGAAGGTAGAATGAGTCTGATCCACTACCAGGGCCGTATCCAGGAGCACCCCCACAAAGGGGGCCAGGTGGGAACCACTGACAGGTGGAACCAGAGCCAACAGGTCACAACAGGATTAGAGTTTTATGAATCTGCTTAGTAAAAACAACATTATAAATAATAAAACCTTGATTTGATTTAAAGCTGTGGTTTAAAATGTTTCATTTATGTTTATTACATTTACTTTGATTTTAAAAAATGCTTGGATGTTTACTTTAAAACTCCTGGTTTTATTAGTTGTATTTAATAAACACATCATTATTTCATTTAGTTTTATTATTATTGAACTTTTGTAAATATTGTTTAAATTGTCTTGTAATTTTGAATGAGTTAACTTTATTAAACATTTGTACTTTTTAGATTTTAAATGTGTTGTTTTTGTTCAGTTATTCAGTTAAATATTTAGTAAAACTCTTTTAGTAAAAAAGCAGGTTTGAAAAAGTTTGACTTTTTTCTTCTTAAAGTTTTTGTAAAAGTTTTAGTTTGAAGCTGAAACTCTAAACTGACAGCAGGCGATCAGATTTGTTCTATGCACTAAGGATGCACCAATACCGATATCGTGCAGATACCAGTATTGGTTAAAGTGACCCGATACCAGGAACCGATACCAGTGGCTTCACTGTCTGTGACTTGTGATTTCTGTTGTAGTGTCCTATATTGAACACTAGGGGGAGCTGTTGAGCTAAAGAGGAACAGTGTGGGTTGAGAGCTGGAGATGGTGCCAAATAGTTCATTTTATTTGGTTAAAATGTGGAAAACTGCAATAATTTCACTGTGAAATCACAGAAAATGGTGATTTTTCACCTTATATTTTAGTTTTGTGATCATTTTCATTAATATATTTTATATTTTTATCTAACTCAGTCAGTTGCTGTAAAAAGCAGAGAAGAAAAAATAAAACCTGTATTCCAATTTGTTGCATTTTTTTGTGTGGTAGAAGTATCGGTACTCGGTATCGGCGAGTACTCAGATTTAAGTATCGGATCGGTTTTGACAAAAGTGGTATCGGTACATCCCTAGTATTAAAGGTTAGAAAGTGTTTTCAAAAAGTCCTCCTGATCCGGAGCTCTAGACCGGACCAGGAGTGAAGTCTGACGGAGGAATGATGGAGAGAAGACGAACAAAATAAAGAAAAATGTTTGTCTGAGAAAGACAGCGCCTCTCTTCACCTCCTCTCTCGTCTTTTCCAGTGAAAACCAGGATCCATCAACGCCCCCTGTTGCATTCTGGGAACCAGAATCCCTCATCCCTGGTTCCTGGGCTGGTTTTAATCATCTCCTCCTTCCTGACCTTTTCCTCTAATCTGTTAATTAAATGTTGAAACTCAGCTGCTGCTTCAGAAACAAGAAGTTGGTTGAAGTTTGACTGACAGACTAATTAGTCTCGTCGGGCTGAGAAACCACAGCTGATTAATGACGTCTGATCAGGATTATGGCAGCGCTGAATCAAAACACTGAACACCTTGTTAGGTCCTCCTGCTTCGCTCTGATTGATTGTTTCAGCAGCTCAACGGAGAGAGGTCTGATCCAGATCAGATCCAGACTGGACCTCCTCGTCCTGACGAGGTCCAGCTGAGTCTGGAGACCTGAGGGATTAGGAGTGGATTATGAGTTACTGAGATTATTATATTTGATTTTCCTCCTGATGTCAAACTAAAAGCATCAGGTTTGTTTTTATTAGGATAAAAGATGAAGATGTCCTCCAGAAGGCGGTGACGCTGAGCTGACTGTAAACAGGAAGTGGAGCGAACTCACAGTAAATCAGCTCCTCATCAAGTCCGGTTCAGACCTGACTGAGCTCAGTGATTAAAGGAAACAACAGCGATGATCTGGAGACGCTTCGGAGCATCGACAGAACCCGCTCGCTCCCCGGGGGTTTGGACACGTCGTCGCATCGAGCCGAATAATCGATGCGACGACGACTCGACGTCCCAGACAGTCGGACTCGCATGAAAAAGCATAAAGGTTGTTTACCGTTGATGCTGCTCCTGTCAATCAGGTTGGAGTCGGGCGGCCAGAAGGCGTGTTCTCCTCTCTGACCTGCAGGGGGAGCGAGAGGATCGATGAGGAACAGAGAGAGGAGACGAGTTAACGGGTCAGTCAGAGGAGTCGTAAAGAAGATTTGGGTCATTCTATCAGCTATAGTGGTGTGACATCACTCAAAGTGGGCGGAGTCTACTTTAGCTTATGCTGCTGCAGCTTTAACAGTAGCCCCATAAATCTCCCCCTGTAAGGACTGGGCTGTACGGTGTAGAAATAAGACCTGACTAGGAGTAACACCGGAACACAGGACACGTTATTAGAACCTGAACTCATTTCACTCTGAGCGTCCAGCTCCTACAAGTAAAAACCTCCGAGGACGATGACGTGTTTAGAGGAGACACTGTGACAAAGTCTCCTTCAGGTTTTACCATAAAACAGAGTTTCTGTAACAGAGAGATGTTCAATACTTTAAAAAACACCTTGATGATGTAATTTCACAACTGCAACACCAGTGAAACCAGTGGTTCTGCTTTACATTCTGCTTTTCCCCAGTACGTTGAGCACTGAAGGAGGAAACTCCAGGAGGAAATCAGCAGCAGATCAGAAGGTAGTCGGCCGGAGAAGACAGCCTGGAAACTGATGAAAGAGACTTCCAGAAGCTCATCTCCCATTCGCTCAGATGCCTGGGATACATTATTCTCCCACATTTAAAGTTAAAAGCTGGTTTCACCACCGGCAAACAGCAGCAGCAGCCAGTGGGTTTATTCTCCTAAAATATAAAACGCTTCTGATGCTTTACACTCTGATTTGAATGTTTCTTCTTTTTTTAAATTATTTTATTTAAAAAAATTATAATAATGAAAAATGAAACCAATTAATAATAAATCATTAAAACATGTTTTAAATTTAATTAAAATAAATACAATATATTAAAAAAACTATAAGAATTATTAATAAATAACGTGTTTTATTAAAAGATGATATATTATTTAAAATTTTTTAAATATGTTACCTTTAAAAATGTTTTAAAGTAAATCAAGTTCATAAAAATTACGAGATAAAATAGATACAAAATTAATGAGAAAATATTTGAAGAATATATTTAATATTTTAATAGCAAATAAAATAAGAAAATGTTCGTTTTAATTGTATAAATAAAGAAATTAACAAAGAAAATAATATTGATTAGATTAAATAAAAGTATATATTTATAATTAAAAAAGTTCTTTAAAATGCAAATAAATAAAACACATTTTAATAAAAAGTTTGTTTTAAAAAGTTTTAAAACATTTAAATAAAATCTACATCCTTGAGGACACTGAGACATTAAACACACCGATCCAGATTGTGTGTGTGTGTGTGTGTGTGTGTGTGTTTGGCTCAGCTGGCTGGGCAGTAGAATCGGGGCCAAGCATCAATCTTCTCTCCGTCGCCATGACGCTTGTGATTTATACAGAAAGGGACCAGGGAGTGCACGTGTGCGCACACACACACACACACACACAGCTGTCATTGACAAACAGCACCATTTAACGGCCTAACGCCGGAGCTAAAGTCCCAAAGCCCGAATCGCTTCACTGCACTTCACTTCAGAAGCACTAAAAACCCCCAAGATGAAGAAACTCGCAGTTCCACAACCGTTCAGTTTCACTGGAACATTATGGATTATAAACCGGACCGCTGAGGTTCCCATGTAGAACCAGAACAAGATGAAAGCTCTGTTTATAAAAACTTCAACAATGAAAATAATAATCAATTCAGTCAGAGTACAAAATATGATTCAGAACAAAATTGTTTTAGGGAATAAACATAAATCTTGTCCTAAAGGGAAACAAGCACTGGTACAAACATTTCTCACATTTAGGAGAAACCACAGCAATGTCCCTTAAGATCTCGCAAAAAATCAAAGATACGGATAGTTCTCAACATGCTAATACGGAGCTTAAAAATCCACATCCATCAGGTCAATTTAGCTTCACACAGGAGTTTATCTGAGCATTAAGGGAACATTCGGTTGAGGATTAGAAAACTATGTTACCTGTTGGCTAACCTCTACAGTTAGAACACTACATTACCTGTTAGTTAACCTCTACAGTTAGAACTCTATGTTACCTGTTAGCTAACCTCTACAGTTAGAACTCTATATTACCTGTTAGCTAACCTCTACAGTTAGAACTCTATATTACCTGTTAGCTAACCTCTACAGTTAGAACTCTATATTACCTGTTAGTTAACCTCTACAGTTAGAACTCTATATTACCTGTTAGCTAACCTCTACAGTTAGAACACTATATTACCTGTTAGCTAACCTCTACAGTTAGAACTCTATATTACCTGTTAGCTAACCTCTACAGTTAGAACTCTATATTACCTGTTAGCTAACCTCTACAGTTAGAACTATATATTACCTGTTAGCT
>SSNR01000054.1:700809-719366 GCA_006937965.1 Callopanchax toddi | reverse complement strand
TCTAGAGATAAAATATTAGTTTCAATGTTTTTACTGTTAGAGTAATCTATTAAACTAAGTAATCTACGTGAGTTTGTGGACGAGTGTCTTCCTTTAATGAAGCCCGTCTGATCAGGATGTATAATGAGGGGAGTCACCTTCTCTAATCTTCTAGCGAGGGCTTTACAGATGATTTGAGATCAGCATTAATAAGTGATATGGGACGATAACTGGTAGGAAGTACAGGGTCTTTACCTGGTTTTAACAGGAGACTAATGTTGGCAGAGTTCATATTTGGTGGTAGTCTGCCATTTCCTTCTATTTCCTGCATCATTCTGAAGAAGATTGGAGCTAGAGTATCCCAGAATTCTTTATAGAATTCAGCTGGAAATCCATCTGGACCTGGAGCCTTCTTATTGGGCCTCCTGGAGGTCTAAAGGGTCTCCTGGAGGTTTTAAGGGCCTCCTGGAGGTTTTAAGGGTCTCCTGGAGGTTTTAAGGGCCTCCTGGAGGTTTTAAGGACCTCCTGGAGGTTTTAAGGGCCTCCTGGAGGTTTTAAGGGCCTCCTGGAGGTTTTAAGGGCCCCCTGGAGGTTTTAAGGGCCTCCTGGAGGTTTTAAGGGCCCCCTGGAGGTTTTAAGGGCCTCCTGGAGGTTTTAAGGGCCTCCTGGAGGTTTTAAGGGCCTCCTGGAGGTCAGCTGGAGTTAATGGTGAGTCCAGGGCCGTCGCTTGACCATCTGGCAGTTTAGGAAGTACTATTCTGTCTAGAAACTGATTAATCTCATTATCTGATGGGTTAACCTGTGGAGAGTATAAGGTTTTATAAAAATCTCTGAAAGTGTTGTTTATACCTTCAGGATCATAAACTGTATTCCAGTCACGTCTTTAACTGCAGATATAGTTGTTTTTTCTTTATTTTTTTTCAACTGGTTGGCTAGAAATCTACCTGATTTATTACTATGTTCAAAGTTTTCCATTCGAAGTCTTTGTGCTAAAAATTTATTTTTTTTATTCATAATTTCATTTAGTTCTAGCTTTGCTCTCCGTACTTTGCCCTGTATTTCTTCTTCCTGGGAAGTCTCTAGAGATTTAATGATTTCTTCTAATTCCTGAGTTCGTTTGTTCTCTATTCTTTTCTTATGTGTTGAAAATGACATTATTTTACCTTTAATTACAGCCTTCCCAGCTTCCCAGAGAACCGATGCTGATGTTCCAGGCAGGTCGTTATATTCTAAATATAAGGCCCACTCTTCTTTAAAATATTTAATAAAATCTTCATCCTCAAGCAGTGATGTATTAAATCTCCACACACAGACACAATCACTCTCCCTCCCTCATGCGTGCACACACACATTCCTGCAAACATACCAAGACACACAATAGACGCTGTACACCCACTCTCGCTCCCCATGCACTCTCTATGTTCAGGACCAGGGACCACTTCTAACACGTGAAACGAAGTCTGTATGACTGGAACAGAAGACCATCTGTATGGTCGAGATTTGGCCGGGACCATCACTGGACTATAGAAGAAAGCATATACGTAAAACCAGTTCTACAGGTTTAGGCTCCTGCTGGACCTGCTGGTTGTCTCAGGAACGTTGGCTGCCCCCCCCCCCTTACACACAAGGTGGTCCCAGAACAGATGCCTCTTAAGAATCTGTTAAGGAGGAAATCCTTTAGAGAACTCCTTAACAACACCAACGCCAGTAACTTACATCTACTTTGAACTTGTGTGCCGTTTGTGATCCTGTTGAACTGGTTCACAGACATCAGGGTCGCTCTCAGTACAGACGCCTTGACGTTGTTTCTCATTTGAATAAACTGACTTCCTGTTATGTAAAATAAATCCCTGTTAAATGACATTTTATGGAGAAACGCAGCCCTCTCCTGCTGAGGAACTGTGTAAACGTTATTAATCACGGTCCCAGAGGTTCCCTCCAGCTCAGAGATGAGCTGAGAGGAAGGAGTCTAACGGTCCGACTCCCACGGAGCTCTGATCACTCTGAGACGACAGGAAGAGACAAAAGACTCGAAGGCGGTTTTAATCCACACAGCAGCTGTGGTGTTAGACTGACCTACTTGTTTCAACAGCCAGCGAGGAGGGAGGTAGCACATACAGCTGCATGTGACGGGAAACGTAAACATGATGACATCATAACTGGACTTTCCTTACACATCCCATAATGCTCCTCTGACAGACAAAGAAAACCGTTTCCTTCTTTTAATCTTTGACTTTCTGAGCGTCTCGGGGGTTAAAATTCAACACGACTGGATCCAGAAGGAGGTCAGCAGAAGATTTAAACTGATCATGAACCGGTATGCTGATGACACCGTGGTTTGTTGTCATGGTAACACGTCTGATGATGACTTCATCCACTACGAGTGTTAATAACGGTGATATGGTGACACTTGTTAGCTCAATTATTAGTTAATTATTAGGTAATAGGAGAACGGTGGATGTTTTATGGTAAATGTATCATGAGTTAATAGTTAATTATTAACTAATAGTGGATCTGTCGGATGAACCCTCCAGTCTTTAGGAGTCTCATGAAGCTCCAGTGAGGTCTGACACTCCAGGACCAATGAGAGGAGAGAGACGGATCACCTGACGGACACTAAATGAGGTCCAGTCCCAGCAGACGGACTGAACCTCCTCTTTATGGACGTGAGTTATGAGCTGTTCAGGAAACATTCATCAGCTGCTCTCTGGAGACCAAGGAGACCTGGTTCTGATCCAACGTCTCCATCAGTCCTGTCTCAGTGCTGCTGGGGACACTTTCTGATTTTTTTATTTTAAATCATTTAATTAATTTAAAATCAATCTCTTAAAGGTCAGGAGATGTAATCCATCCATCTGGAGGTCTTGGAGAAACGTCTCCCTGTTCAGGAGGGAGGCTCACATCTCACCTCTGGACCTCCTGCATACTTGTAGGTCCAGTTGTCATGGTTACCAGTGACCACTCCCTTCATATCGTCTCCTCCTGCTACGTCGTTGTCTACCGGTTCTGATCCTGACCCACGTGTTTTCATCTTTAGCTGCTAAATCACGTTTTTAAAACCACGTTTATAAAAAGTTATTTCAAGACCCTGAAAGTGAGCAGATACTGGTCCCATAAGGGGTTAAACACACTGGTCTGACCCTCGTCTAGACCAGACCTCCAGACCCACAGCTCTGCTGAGAACATGTGGTTACTGATAGGGATGTACCGATACCACTTTTTTCAAAACCGATCCGATACCGATACTAAAATCTGAGTACTTGCCGATACCGAGTAACGATACTTAAATCTGAGTACTCGCCGATACCGAGTACCGATAGTGATACTTAAATCTGAGTACTTGCTGATTTTGAGTACCGATAGTGATACTTAAATATGAGTACTCGCCGATACCGAGTACCGATACCGATACTTCTACCACAAAAAAAATGCAACAAATTGGAATACAGGTTTTATTTTTTCTTCTCTGCTTTTTACAACAAATAACTGAGTTAGATAAAAATATATATATATATTAATAAAAATGATGACAAAACTAAAATATAAGGTGAAAAATCACCATTTTCTGTGATTTCACAGTGAAATTATTGCAGTTTTCCACATTTTAACCAAATAAAATGAACTATTTGGCACCATCTCCAGCTCTCAACCCACACTGTTCCTCTTTAGCTCAATAGCTCCCCCTAGTGTTATACGATACACGATATTGGGATATCGGTACCGATATCGACATCGGGCCGATACCGGTATCGGTATCAGTACATCACTAGTTACTGATGATCGTCGTCACGGTAGAAGTGACTTCAGCAGCGTGACGCGTTCAGGTCGCTCAGCGAAACAGACCTGTTCACATCAATCAGTGAAATGAGACAGACCTCTGAGTCTACAGGTCAACCTGGGTCAACTCCGGCGTTAGCCAGTCACATGTTCAGGAGGGGGTTTGGACTCACCCTGGAGAGGACCACCTCCAACGTGATGTTCTGAGGAGCAGCGCCGGGAACTGCAGGGACAGAAAAATAAACCAGATCATCTCACGTTAAACGATGTCATCGGTCACATGATGAAGGTCTGGACACTACGCTGACTGATGAAAACACCTTCACTAGTAAATAACCAGACAGTCCTTAGTTCATGTTATTAAACACAGCTGAGAACGTCCAGGCAGGCAGAGGGTCAAAGGTCAGACAGAAGACTGGCCGTAGTTCTGTTATTAGGAACTGAGAATCCTTGTTTTTGTTCTTTAATCCATTAACTGTAGTTATTAAAGGGTTTGATGAAGTCTGTCCTGGATGACATCATCTGTTGTTGAATGAAGACTCAGGTCAGGATCTGGTCTGCAGGTCCTGGACTCCACCTCCTCTGCTGGTCTGGTCTGAAAGCCGGGCAGAGAGACGCTGGAGTCTGGATCTGATCCTGAACCAGGTCTCAGAGAAATGCATGATGGATCCTCATCAGAGCTTCAGGCTGGTCCATCCGGTCCAGGAGAGACCTCAGGATGAAGTGATGGTTAAAACTGCTCCTGATCTTCATCCATGACTCCTCCTCTTGAACTCAGCTGGATTCTGGGTCACAGGTTGGCTTTGACTGAAGCTTTAGAGACGTAAATCAGCTGCTCCCTCTTGTAAACAAGTCTCTTGTTTCTATGGTTACACATCATAACAAGTGGCCAAAAAGAAGAAGAGTTGCAGCCAAAATCCTTGAAGCAGCTCAGGATTCAGACCAGGACAAAACCACTGACAAGCTGCAACCAGAACAGTGAAGCAAAGTCAGTGGAAACAAACCAGAGCGGCGACGAGACTTTACATCCAGACACTTAGTAAAGTCAGACATTTATAAAAGATAAATACAAATAAAAAGAGAAGTTATGAAAAGATAACGTAGAGGAAATGAGTCCCAACAATGGAGGGATGTAAAAATTAAAAATAGAAAACAAACACCCTTCAAAATAAAGCGCGGCTGATGGAAGGAGATCTGGAAGAAAAGGAGGCAGACGAATGTTTCTGTCCAACAAATCAGACCCAAATAAAACGTCCACATTAAGAATCAGCCCGGTCTTCAGCAGCCGTCCAATCAGATGCCTGATGAAGTATCGGCGGCTTATCAGCTGCTTCAGCTGCTTCCCGGCGCTCCGGTTTTACTGGGGATCCAATTAGTCCTCAAGTAGCCGTTATCAGGGCGTCGCAGACAGAAGGTCCACAATACGCTCCGCTTCCGTCCGCTCATCAGGCTGACTCAAGCTCTTCTTCTGTGGTGCTTTATGAGCGTCGACACCTGGAGGGGGCGGGGCCTCTGGACTCAATCACATCCAATCAAATCCTCACTGAGTTCATCTCAACGGAGCTCTGAGAGTCTGCTGACTTCACTTACATTCATTCATTCTTATTAAGACTTTTATTTTGTTAAACAACTTGAACTCATGTATGGTTGAGAAGTTGTGAATAATTTATTAAAAAATCAAAATTAGATCCAGTTTTTGTTTGTTTTAACTATAAAAATTCATTTTAATCACATTTTAATTTAAACTTTAAACTTTTTATCAGATTCATTTTCAACTATTGAGCTCTGAGGTTTTTATTGCTTCTCTGCTCTGTGACTGTGTGTGTGTGTGTGTGTGTGTGTGTGTGTGTGTGTGTGTGTGTGTGTGTGTGTGTGTGTGTGTGTGTGTGTGTGTGTGTGTGTGTGTGTGTGTGTGTGTGTGTGTGTGTGTGTGTGGACTCCATTAGGCCTAAAACACAGCACCTCCCTCCTCCTCTGCCTAATTAAAGACCCCCTAACGAAGCTCGTCATGACAGCAGGAGCATCAGACACACACACACACACACACACACACACACACACACACACACACACACACACACACACTGCCAGGTAATAAGCAGCACCTGGTCCAATCATTCAGCTCTGGTTTGTAACGAGGCCCGGTACGGACCAATCAGGCAGCAGATCCAGACGGAGGGTCTTATTCTGAGACTCATCGACTCCCAGCTGCTCCTCTGAGTTCCACAGGAGACCAGACTGGTCCTGAACCTGTTACACAGCTGATCCAGTTCAAAGAAGCCCCTCTTTTGTCTCATCGCTCCAGAGGGCATTCTCCCAGAATGCTTTGTGGCTTGTGGACATGAACAATGGTGACTTCCTGTCTGGTTTTCAGGACTGAGATCGTCTTCTGTGAATCTGAGACCAGATGGTCTCTAGATTTAGGTTTGTAGCCGAAACCTGAAACTTTTATTTTAAAAAGTTAAAAAAGTTAAAACTTTTCTAAGTAAAATAAAATAAAATAAATAAATAAATAAAAAAGTGAAATAAATACTAAATAAAACAAAGATGAAAGAAAAACATCTTAAGACAAAAAGTACAAACATTTTCACAGTAAACTAATGGTTTACTGTTACTAGGATAGTTTAACCACTAGTTTAACAACTAGTTTAACTACTAGTTTAACCACTAGTTTAACAACTAATATAACCACTAGTTTAGCCACTAGTTTAACTACTAGTTAACCACTAGTTTAACCGCTAGTTTAACAACTAATTTAACCACTAGTTTTGCCACTAGTTTAACAACTAATATAATCACTAGTTTAGCCACTAGTTTAACTACTAGTTAACCACTAGTTTAACCACTAGTTTAACAACTAATTTAACCACTAGTTTAGCCACTAGTTTAACAACTAATATAATCACTAGTTTAGCCACTAGTTTAACTACTAGTTAACCACTAGTTTAACTACTAGTTAACCACTAGTTTAACAACTAATTTAACCACCAGTTTAGCCACTAGTTTAACAACTAATATAACCACTAGTTTAGCCACTAGTTTAACTACTAGTTAACAACTAGTTTAACAACTAATTTAACCACTAGTTTAACAACTAATATAATCACTAGTTTAGCCACTAGTTTAACTACTAGTTAACCACTAGTTTAACAACTAATATAACCACTAGTTTAGCCACTAGTTTAACTACTAGTTAACCACTAGTTTAACAACTAATTTAACCACCAGTTTAGCCACTAGTTTAACAACTAATATAACCACTAGTTTAGCCACTAGTTTAACTACTAGTTAACCACTAGTTTAACTACTAGTTAACCACTAGTTTAACAACTAATTTAACCACTAGTTTAGCCACTAGTTTAACAACTAATATAACCACTAGTTTAGCCACTAGTTTAACTACTAGTTAACCACTAGTTTAACAACTAATTTACCCACCAGTTTAGCCACTAGTTTAACAACTAATATAACCACTAGTTTAGCCACTAGTTTAACTACTACTTTAACCACTAGTTTAACAACTAGTTAAGCACTAATTTAACCACTAGTTTAATAACAGTTAACCACCAGTTTAGCCACTAGTTTAACTACTAGTTAACCACTATTTTAACCACTAGTTTAACAACTAATTTAACCACCAGTTTAGCCACTAGTTTAACAACTAGTTTAGCCACTAGTTTAACTACTACTTTAACCACTAGTTTAACAACTAGTTAAGCACTAATTTAACCACTAGTTTAACAACTAGTTAACCACTAGTTTAACTATTAGTTTAACCACTAGTTTAACAACTAATATAACCACTAGTTTAGCCACTAGTTTAACTACTAGTTAACCACTAGTTTAACAACTAATTTAACCACCAGTTTAGCCACTAGTTTAACAACTAATATAACCACTAGTTTAACCACTAGTTAACCACTAATTAACCACTAGTTAAACCAGTAGTTGACCTGGTTAATATCAGACTGCGGGGGCGACTCACCGTCTGACAGGGTGGTGATGCTGGCGGTCTCTGAGGTGGTTCCTGGTCCGTAGCGGTTGGCGGCTAAGACCCGGACGCTGTACTCCGTGAACTTGTTGAGGCCGTCCATCTTGTAGTTGAGTCCGTTAACCTCCACGCTCTGAACACAGAACAGCTTGTTAGTGACGGCGCGGGGCGCTGCCCCGTTCAGGTGGAGGGGGCGTGTCTGGTGGTAACTCCTCACCTCCCTGGACACGCCCCCTCCCCCAGAACCAAGGACCGGGTCCTGGATTTGCTGTGGGGTCCGGACAGAACCGGCTCTGGGTCTGGATCTGGATGGTGGTCCATCTGTTAGCGACCTCTGTTCTAGATGTTCTGACTCCATGTTTTCAGATTTAGATTCCAGTCTGACGTAACCTCTGCATCATCAGGTTTTAAATCTTCCCTTTAGGTAACAGATCGAAACATTTTGGGCCTAAAATGGTTAAAAGTATCTGCAGATGTTCTGGTCTACAGCTGGACTCCTGGTTTAAAGCCGATGTCCTCACCTGTTCTTTACCAGACGGACTCTCGGTCCAGAGCAGCCGGTAGCCCAGGACGGGTCCGTTGGGGAGGCTGGGGGGCTCCCAGCTGACCTGGATGGAGGTCGGAGACAGAGCCGAGGCTCGGAGAGACTCCACCCTGCTGGGAACCTGGACTGCAGAGACCCACGGAGACAGAGTGTCAGAACGTTTTAAAAATGTTAGGGAGGAAGGCTTTAATGGAACAAAATAACAAAAACAGAGAAGAACATCCAGGTAATGAAAGAGAAGTGACCGTTACAAAAGAGAAACCACAACAAATAAAACTCATCATGCATGGAAGTTAAAAACTCACGGTCCGGTTTGGTGGCGATCTTCAGGGAGGCGGAGCTTTCTCCAGGCCCAACGTCGTTGTACGCCACGACCCTGAAGCTGTACGACTCCTCTGGTTTCAGGTTGGAGACCGTCAGCTCCAGAGTCTCCGGCTCCGACACGTTCACGGACCGCTCCCTGGAATGGGAAAGCAGAGTGTTTCTGAGCTCCGTCTTTGTTTTAGTGGAGATAATCTGATCTGTAATCAGCTGTAATCTGTGTAATCCCTCTCAGTCTGCAGCTAATCCACGGATAACGACGCCCTCCAGCCTGACAGTTTATAACTCTGATCAGAGTCCAGAGGGACTACGCTTCACCGCAAAGCAAACCAACACAGAGTCAAAGATGGCGGGTCTGGACGTTTGTTTAGAATTCAGACAGGAAGAGGACGACCCGAGTCACAGTGTAAACATCGGGCACTTTAACAGGATTCATCTTCAGTCAGTCGGTTTAGTGCTGAAGGTTTGATCCAGACTCTTACTCTTTGAACTTTGGCTGGTTTTAGTTTTGTTATTTAACTCTGACCTCTGAATCCTTCAGGCCTAAAAGGCTCCTGAACTCAATGGATGAACCAGAGTTGAGCTGAAGAAACGATCTGAAAACAAACTTATCCTCTTCTTCAGTTGAATCTATGAAGCTCCTCCTCCTTCAACCCTCGTACCTCCAGCTGTCATTTCCATATTTTTATCCATCGATGGTTTCATGAACAACTTTTCACGTCTCAAACTCACCTGGGGGATCCTGGGTTGGTTTTTGTAACTGAAACACGTTTTTATGGTTTCGGTGACGTGAGAAGTTGTTGGATTAAACCGAGTCCTACAGTAGAGGACAAGTATGAAACGTCCCTCTGGTTCTGGTCCAGGTCTTTGCTGGATTCTGTTCCTCTGCAGTAGATTTGAGACCTGACTCTTCTTCTGCTGCCCTTCACCTGTTCAGACGGTCTGGAGAACTTCTGATCAGGACCACGTTAACGTCACTCTGTATTCATTTAGCGATAATAAAAATAAAGACGTGTTTTTGTTTCGGTGAGACCGGACTATCATCTGGTGAGACCGGACTATCATCTGGTGAGACCGGACTATCATCCGGTCTCCAGGTTTTACAGGATCTTCTTTATGTTTCTTTTCCTTCCAGTGATTTTGAAACTAAACCTAAATTTTGTGCAAAGTTTCACCAAACTCAAGTGACACGAGAGCGCCGCCCTGAGGCACACACAGGGGAGTGGAGGAGTCCATCAACATACTGAGACCTATTAGTCCTCGAGAACCTGGTTCAGGATTGTCCATCAGTGGACCAGGTAGGTGAACTGGGTTTCTAAAACCAGAAACTGGACCTTCTTTCTTGGTGAAACGGTGACATCAGGTTGTTGGTGTTTTGTTGTTGCTCACGCTGACTTCCTGTCTGAGTGTGGGTCTACTCCTGGTCTGACAGCATCTTTGATGTGAACTGATTCTTATCCTACAGCTAAATGTGTCCAAATGAGACGAGAGACACCAGAAGAAGGACGGGAGCTCATAATCCCAGTGAGATGATGATAATGAAGTGGACTGTGACACGCTGACAGTAATAAGACACCTAACGAGCCGGGGACAGTGAAACCCCGTCATTTAAACGTCCGATTCCTCTCTCGATACGTGTCCTCAAGTCTTTCAGATCCCATCCAGTCGTCTCTTTGTATCCCTTCCTTTTGTCCTCCTCTCATTGTTTTTCTTCTCTCAGTCCACCTCCACTTTCATTCTCTGAAAGTTATTAGTGCTGACAAAAGCCACGGCTGTATTTTCCTCCAAGTCATTGGATCTGACAGAACCTCCTCCTCTCCTCCTCCTGTACATCATTAGAACTGACAGAGCCTCTTTATCGTGTCGTCTCCAGACAAAATTTCTCGGGCTCTTTTTTTTCCCAGCGTGGTTTTTCAGAGACCTTAAATCTGTGCAGGCTGGATTCTCCCTGAGGAAACAAACCCTGAACGCCTGAATGTGAGCGACGTCAGACGGTTAGCTAAACGCTGCGAGGGGGTGGACGGGAGGGAGGGGCGCCTTTCTGTGTCAGATGATGAAATCAGAGCTTTTCTTTGATTTTATTTTGATTCCTTAATTGAACCAATAAAATAAGACCTCAGGTCTGGAGGTCTGTCTACATCCTGGTTTTACAAGCTGCCACTCTGACAGAAACAACAGTAGATTCTTGTTTTATTTGTCCTTAAAGGGATATTATGGTCACACTAAGTTATGTATGCACAGCGAGGACCTGGAGCAAGACTGGAGATTAG
Organism: Callopanchax toddi; assembly: GCA_006937965.1. Lineage (NCBI taxonomy): Eukaryota > Metazoa > Chordata > Actinopteri > Cyprinodontiformes > Nothobranchiidae > Callopanchax > Callopanchax toddi. The sequence continues at coordinate 708,484 of SSNR01000054.1, read as the reverse complement.
GGCTGGGTGACACGATAGGACCTGAGTTTAGTGAGTTCAACTGGAACCCAGATATGAAACGTCCAGCTGAAAACGCATGACTAAAGTCAGGTTACTGGTTCATATGATCATGTCAGGACACAGTGGAGGTGGAGATTCTCACCGAGGTGTTCTATGTTTCGTAGGTTTATCGTTATCAGGATATGAAAGTATCGCCCAGCCCTACTAGAGATCACTTCCGAAGAGGTTCTGGTGAACGGTCCAGGATCTCGGGGTCCTGTTCTCTGGAGAGGGAAGGAGGGAGATCCACAGGCCGGTCAGGGCAGCGTCGGACGCTGAACCGGTCTGTCGTGGAGAAGAAGAGCTGAACCAGAAAACAAGGCTCTTGATTTACTGGTTGATCAACAATCCAGTCACACCTGGTCAGGAATTTTGGGAAATGACCAAAACAACAAGCTCATAGGTAGAAATGAGTTTCCTCTACAGGGAGGACTGGCTCAGCGTTAGGGATAGGGGGAGTCATAAACGTAGATAGTTGGTGTTCTTAAGAACCGACTGAGGCCCCGTCTCAATACTCGCACTTCCACCCTACGTTCTTCAGTGAAGTGCACTTGGAATTATGGGTAATACCCTTCGCTGAAGTGTGCACCCATGCGGACTTCGGCGAAGTCCGTAGCGAGGGTGGAAAAGGGGGCAGGGCCAAGGTCCGGATTCTACAGCCAGGAGAATCGAGACACCCTAAGCACTAGCGCACCTTCGCGGGAACGCGCAACTGAGGGGCGGAAGTGCGAGTATTGAGACGCGGCCTGTGTCTGAAGACCGTCTGGTGACTATGACCAACATTTACATTCCACTAGTAGAACAAACCTTTAATCAGAAACAGAAGAAAGAACATCTGGTCTCACCTCTCGACTCCATCCTGGGAGTAATAAACACCGTAGGTCTGCACGCCTCCTCCGGTCTCCTCTGGGGGGCGCCAGCTGAGTCGGACGAATCGGCTGGACACTAGGACAGGGACCAGGTCGCGGGGGGCAGAGGGGAGGGCAACGCCTGGGCTGGGGGACACTGGTGGGGGATCAGAGGAGGAGGAGTAAGTCAAAGGGGTGCCAGACGGAGCAGGAGAAGAAGGAGGTGTGAGGGCGGGGCTATACTGAGTGGGCGTGGTCTCTGTTAACAGTTCATTCAGGGGTAGGAAGGGATCGGGGGGGGATGGAGGATGTCAGGGGAGGGGAGGGGAGGTGCAGGAAGCAAGCAGGGGACGCGCAGCAAAGGGAAAAGAAATCAAAACAGCGAAGGATGGATGAGGTGAGTCGATGAGGAAGACGTGAAAGAGACAAGGAGGAAGAGAAGGAGGAAGAAGAGCAGTAGAGAAGAAGATCACAGGCAGGAAGAAAAAGCAGCAGAGCATCTGAAGAATTCAACAGTCAACATCAAAACGTTAGCAACAGGTGGCTAACGCTACACCGCTAACCGAGCTAAAGCTGCACTTAAACGTCCTCAGGGTGAAGAACAGACGTGTGTTACGTCCATGAGCAAAACAGAAACCAGAGTTTAGGGCTGAGTCAGCAAAAAAGACAATTATCTGACCATAGACAGCTGCTAGCTGTCAGCTAACTGCTAGCTAGCTGTTAGCCAGTTATTAGTTAAACTGTTAGCATGTTGGTGGTAATATAAAGTTGATAGCTAGTGATAGCTAGTAGTAGCCAGTTGTCAGATAATTATTAGCTAGCTGTTAGCTCAATATTAGCTGATTTTAGTCAGTTTTATAGCTATTACCTAGTAATTAGCCATTGTTAGCCAATATTAGCTGACTGTTAGCTAGTTGGTAACAGTTATCCTGTTGGTAGATAGCTTTTAACAAGATGTTAGCTAGTTATAAGCTGGTTGTTAGCAGGTATCCTGTTAGTAGCTAGTTGTTAGCTAAGGAAATCCAAGACTGTTAGCTAGTAATTAGCTGAGAGTAAATTTAGCTTCTATAAAGGTAAAACTTCAGTTACAGGTCTTTTTTCTGCTCCTGAAGAAACCTGAACTGAATCACTTGATTCTTTTCATGAAGCTCCAACTTGTTCTCTGATATCAACACAGACCTGTTTCTATCCTGAAGTCTTTGATTGGAAACATTTAGTTGACAGAAAACCCATCACAGTGTTGTTTGTCTTTTAATAGAATTTAAATCAGTTCCGTTCATAAACAACCACAAACATCTGATAAAACCTTCCTGAAGCAAAGATCGACCAGAATATTTAAAATAACACTTCCTGAACGTGTCGCGACTTCAGATCGACGACTCAGAATAACCAGCTGACATTTTGGACCTGAACGTTTCTGATAACGGCAGAGTAAATAAATAAAAGTGCTTCTCAGAAAGCAGCAGATAATATTCTAAAACCAACGAGCTTCTATCGAATGTCCGGCTCTCGTCTCGGCGCCGCCACGGCGAGCTGAGAGAAATCCAATTTATCCCCACGGTCAGAGATCAGGACCGTCTCCAAAGACTTTAAACGCTTTCGTCCGTCCGCACGTGTCAATAAGGCTTCAGTGAATTCACACCGACGGCTCACAATTTATTTCAGCTGTTAGAGAAAGGAGAGGCGCCGCACGAAGACGGATGGAGAAAACACTGGAGGAAGACGTCTGGTGGCGGGATTTATAAAATAAACAATAAAATGGAGAATTAGGAAAAAAGACAAAAAGTAAAAGAAGATCAAGGAGTCTTTATTAGGACAAGAAGAAGGATAAAAACAAAAACAAAGGTAGAAAAAGATGAGAGAATAAAGAGGTGGAGATAAAAGGAGAAAATATAACGGAGGAAGATGAGAAGCAGGGAGGTGAAGGAAGAAATAAAGGAGGGACAAGAAACGAGGAGAGCATCAATAAGAGGAGAAAAGGAGAGAGTTTAAAGCTGAAATGAGAAAATGATGAAATAGGAGCCAGAAAATGGAAGAAAATGGTAGAAAGAGACGAGATGAAGACAAACAGAAGGAGAGAGAAGAGCACAGAGGAGAGTTTTAATACACCTCCTCTTTCTGGGAGATGAGACGGGATGAGATGAGATTCCGGAGGTGAAGGGCGGATTTGTTCCCGCTCGGTGACCCGGCCAAATAAAAGCCAGAGCAGTAAAGCGTCTCTCTCTGCCGAAAAAACAGAGGTGTGAGCTACAGTACATCGTGGAGGAGGAGGAGGAAGATCTGAAGTCAGATCCATCATCAACACGTTCAACAGAAACTCAATCAGGACCTTTTCAAGGTGAGAGCTCCAGGTTTTACAGCACCTGGTAAAAACATGGACTCTAAACAAAACTGAGTCTGGTCCTGGTCCTGAGTCTGGTCCTGGTCCTGAGTCTGGTCCTGGTCCTGAGTCTGATCCTGGTCCTGAGTCTGGTCCTGGTCCTGAGTCTGGTCCTGGTCCTGAGTCTGGTCCTGAGTCTGGTCCTGGTCCTGAGTCTGATCCTGGTCCTGAGTCTGGTCCTGGTCCTGAGTCTGATCCTGGTCCTGAGTCTGATCCTGGTCCTGAGTCTGATCCTGAGTCTGGTCCTGAGTCCTGAGTCTGGTCCTGGTCCTGAGTCTGGTCCTGAGTCTGATCCTGGTCCTGAGTCTGATCCTGGTCCTGAGTCTGGTCCTGGTCCTGAGTCTGATCCTGGTCCTGAGTCTGATCCTGGTCCTGAGTCTGGTCCTGAGTCTGGTCCTGGTCCTGAGTCTGGTCCTGGTCCTGAGTCTGGTCCTGAGTCTGATCCTGGTCCTGAGCCTGATCCTGGTCCTGAGTCTGATCCTGGTCCTGAGTCTGATCCTGGTCCTGAGTCTGATCCTGAGTCTGGTCCTGAGTCTGGTCCTGGTCCTGAGTCTGGTCCTGATTCTGGTCCTGGTCCTGAGTCTGATCCTGGTCCTGATTCTGGTCCTGGTCCTGAGTCTGGTCCTGGTCCTGGGTCTGATCCTGGTCCTGAGTCTGATCCTGGTCCTGAGTCTGGTCTGGTCCTGAGTCTGGGTCTGAGTCTGGTCCTGAGTCTGGTCCTGGTCCTGAGTCTGATCCTGGTCCTGAGTCTGGTCCTGGTCCTGAGTCTGGTCCTGGTCCTGAGTCTGGTCCTGGTCCTGAGTCTGGTCCTGGTCCTGAGTCTGGTCCTGGTCCTGAGTCTGATCCTGGTCTGGTCCTGGTCCTGAGTCTGATCCTGGTCCTGAGTCTGATCCTGGTCCTGAGTCTGGTCCTGGTCCTGAGTCTGATCCTGGTCCTGAGTCTGATCCTGGTCCTGAGTCTGATCCTGGTCCTGAGTCTGATCCTGAGTCTGGTCCTGGTCCTGAGTCTGGTCCTGGTCCTGAGTCTGGTCCTGAGTCTGGTCCTGGTCCTGAGTCTGATCCTGGTCCTGAGTCTGATCCTGGTCCTGAGTCTGGTCCTGGTCCTGAGTCTGGTCCTGGTCCTGAGTCATTATTAAATTCAAGCACCAACATTGACATGCCAGCGTTCCCGGAAAACAAAAGAACTCCGGGTTTTGTCGATCTCATCGCTTTAAGGGACCTGAAGTTAATAGGTGATGAAGTGTTTTAAACTAAAAAGGAGGAGACATGTATCGTTCCATTATCCTGAACCGGCGGTGAAATGTTCTGCAATTCGAGCCTGAATTTCCAGTCGCCGTCCTACGGATGTGACGTCAACTGACGCCGTTTGTGCGTTCTGGAAAGCTTCAAAACTGGGAAGAAAGCTATGAAGGCTGAGGAGACATTTCAACAGGTAGATTTAGGCGTTTAGAAGCTGAAACAATATGCTAACTTGTGTAATGCAGTAATTTAAAACGGACACCAGAGGGAGCCCAAAACAAGAAAACTGCACATTATCACTTTAATAAAGTGTATTTTTATTTATAGAATCATGTCTCTTTGCATTTAGTTGAACCTTATGAGACGAACTAGAACTGAACACTAGTGAGGAGTTTGTGCACGCTCCCGTTCAAGGCAGTAGCTACTCGCAGCGCCGGGCGCGTCGCTCGTGAGTTCCGTTTCGTAAAGCTGCCTCATGCTCCTTTAAACTGTTCCTGTTCCTCAACTGATCCACCTCAGAGTTTGTTTTCAGCTCGATGAACAAAATCTAAGATTCTCCGTCTGGATTGATGTTACCCAGCTAACAACACCAGAGAATTCTAACTCAATACACAGAACACAAACTTCTCTTCACCTGATTTTTACAGAAACACAAACTCTGAGACGCCTTAATGATTTTCTCCTGTAGAAAAACGGCTGATACCTTCAAGTGGATTCCAGACTTTATTAAAAACTAACTGTAAAACAGAGGAAGTTAAATGATTCTGCAGCTGAGTTTACTGGATTTTTGAGTCTCATGATTCTGTCTTTGAATGAGAGAAGAGAATCAGTGTCCGTCGTGTACTCTGAGTCTGAGCTGCCGTCATAAAGACGAATCAGAAACTCGTCAGGCTGGAAAAGAATAAAAAAACACTGAGAATCTATTGGTCCAGATCTGTCTGTTTGTAAACACACCATGAAGGATGAACTAAACGGATAATAAATTCATTTTCTGTGTTTTGAAGGCGGCCCGAACAGCCTCAGTTCAGAGAAATAGTTAACAGGACTGAAAAGCTAACAGCTAGCCTGACTGAAGACCGCTGTCATCTCAGATGGATGTTTGGGTCGTTCTATTGGTTAGGACCAAACCTACTGGTGACATCACTCAAAATGGGTGGAGTCTGTAGTCTTAGTAGCAGGTAATCTAGTACTTAAAACAGATAACCACAGAATTCCATGTAAACAACCACACAATTCCATGTAAACAACCACAGAATTCCATGTAAACAACCACAGAATTCCATGTAAACAACCACAGAATTCCATGTAAACAACCACAGAATTCCCTGTAAACAACCACAGAATTCCCTGTAAACAACCACAGAATTCCCTGTAAACAACCACAGAATTCCATGTAAACAACCACACAATTCCATGTAAACAACCACAGAATTCCATGTAAACAACCACAGAATTCCCTGTAAACAACCACAGAATTCCATGTAAACAACCACAGAATTCCATGTAAACAACCACAGAATTCCCTGTAAACAACCACAGAATTCCATGTAAACAACCACAGAATTCCATGTAAACAACCACACAATTCCATGTAAACAACCACAGAACTCCCTGTAAACAACCACAGAATTCCATGTAAACAACCACACAACTCCCTGTAAACAACCACACAATTCCATGTAAACAACCACAGAATTCCCTGTAAACAACCACAGAATTCCCTGTAAACAACAACAGAATTCCATGTAAACAACAACAGAATTCCCTGTAAACAACCACAGAATTCCATGTAAACAACCACAGAATTCCATGTAAACAACCACAGAATTCCCTGTAAACAACCACAGAATTCCATGTAAACAACCACAGAATTCCCTGTAAACAACCACAGAATTCCATGTAAACAACCACAGAATTCCATGTAAACAACCACAGAATTCCCTGTAAACAACCACAGAATTCCCTGTAAACAACCACAGAATTCCCTGTAAACAACCACAGAAAGGACCCCAGTGGTATTGTGGATGTAAGCCAAATGTTCCTGGTCTGACTGGTCTGAGCTAAACACTCTAATGTCTGTCAGATTTTATACAGAATGTTGCTGATACATCTCCTCCACATCCCTCCGTCCTTAAAGCTCTTAGTTCGGAGCTCAGTTTCACTCGGCGTACCGTCCTCTCTGACTCTCATTCTCCATCCTTTTTCTGTTTCTGCACTCAATTTCAGGGCTCATTTCAGCCAGCTGCTGTTAAAAAGGCAACCCCCACCACAACACACACCTCCTCTGTGAGCCTCTAATGGTGGATTCCTCTGAAATGGATTCCTGTAAATCTCCATTGATGTGGGTGAATAAATATCAGGAATCCGACTCTTTATTTGTGTTTATTTCTGCTCAACCTGTTGACCTGCAGGTTGAAATAGACCTTAATGGATCTGAGGGGAATAAACACACGTAGACGGGTTCTGTGGAATGTTCCTCTGAGTCTGAAAAAGGCCTTTAACTGTTATTTATTATTCATCAAGTCCTGATGCTCCTCAGCTCAGAAAACCTGATTAAAGCAGCAAATTAAAATTAATAAACCAATTAAATCACATAACCTGTGCTGATTCCCTTTGGTTTGGTTCCTGTTCCGCCTTAAATCCATCCATCCATCTGACCAACATCCATCCATCTGACCAACATCCATCCATCTGACCAACATCTATCCATCTGACCAACATCTATCCATCTGACCAACATCTATCCATCTGACCAACATCCATCCATCTGACCAACATCTATCCATCTGACCAACATCTATCCATCTGACCAACATCCATCCATCTGACCAACATCCATCCATCTGAACAACATCCATCCATCTGACCAACATTTATCCATCTGACCAACATCTATCCATCTGACCAACATCTATCCATCTGACCAACATCTATCCATCTGACCAACATCTATCCATCTGACCAACATCTATCCATCTGACCAACATCCATCCATCTGACCAACATCCATCCATCTGACCAACATCTATCCATCTGACCAACATCTATCCATCTGACCAACATCCATCCATCTGACCAACATCTATCCATCTGACCAACATCTATCCATCTGACCAACATCCATCCATCTGACCAACATCGATCCATCTGACCAAGAGCCATCCATCTGA
>SSNR01000054.1:653350-663995 GCA_006937965.1 Callopanchax toddi | reverse complement strand
CCCCCCCCCCCCCCCCCCCCCTCTTTAAAAACCACGGAGCGCTCATCCTCACAAACGTTAGCTAACAGTCATGGTGACGCTACGAGCAAAGCACGGCAGCTGCTTCGTAGACGGTTGATCAGCTGATTTTTGTCTTTAATGTTTTGCCACATGACTCAGCTTTCTGACATCTTTTTCTCTGTTGTAAAATCAGTAGGGCCGGGAATCGATTACAATAAATTAACTCATTAATCGCAAATCTGAATAAAATTAATCGCAATGAATCGCTTCTTTTCAGAAAAATGAAATTACATGTAGTTTACAATGTCCATCCATGAAAGATGCCAAAAATGTTTTTAAAAAATCATTTTTAAAGCTTTTATAATTGATGAAAAAATGCATTTAAATTGCATTTCAGTTCAAAACAGTTGAAAAACAAAACTTCCTGACTAAAACTGGACAGACCCTAAAGACAGTACTTTATAAATCTATTTGTTTATTTTATGTACAATTTCAGAAGGGTATTGTTTTAAAATATTAATAAAAGATTTCCAACATGTGGAAACACTATGAGAGAATCATTTTCTGCAGTGTTCAAACTGACCCACGGTCTGTTTTCAATGAGGGGTCCGAGTCACTCAGGTCTCTGTTGTTTAAAGACTAGTGTGGGAATGGGATCGCCTCGGTCCGGTACTGGTTTTACTTTTCAGATAGAGGTAGGGTCTGGGTTCGTACCGAGCCGAACTGACACCTCCGTCCGCTCGGACCTCGGTGTCAGACCGGGACTGGAGCCGTAACACCCGCTCCCTGCTGAACTGAACCGAACCGTACGGCGGAGAAGGAGCAGGAATAAACCTTAAAGGCTAGAGACCGTCCAGTTTCACCGCCGATTACTTTTGGTTTTCACGGTGGAAGGAGCGGAGAGTTCCGCGACCGGGTAGACGGGTGAACTGATGAGATCTGAAGAAGCAGGTAAGGTGGGATGGACCATACGAATGATACAAGGAGGATACTGACACGGGCTGGGAGCCGTCTGTGAGTCTGGGCAGCAGGAAATCAGGCTGACAAGCGCTCCGCCTTGCTTCAAACACAAGTTGCGTTAATTTTTTTTACGCGTTACGTCTTTCAAATGAATCAAGCGTTATTAACGCGCTAAAGTCCCGGCCCTAAAAATCAGTTTAGGTTTGATGGCGGTTTCAGGTTTCCTCCCCTCTGATGAGGTCAGGTGACCCACTGTGGAGCTCCGTCAGCCACCGTGTTTTAAAAATTAAAGGAGTAAAACTAAGTGAGGTCATGTTGCTCATCAGGTTGAGTTCAGGTCAAACAGCTTTTATGAACAAATGAGACTCTGATCAGATTTTGTGACACTCTGAACTCGTCTCTGTTGACGTGGAGGATCATCCAGTCAGACGTCGAAGTGAAGCTGGTTCTCAGTTCTAAACCAAACCGGTTCATCGAAATGCACTCAGTGATTCTGCTGACTCAGCTCTTCCACTGCAGAGCCTCAGAGTGTGTGTGTGTGTGTGTGCTGTCGCCCCGCATGACTAACTGGATTTTAAAACCCCAACACAATCAACAACACGACAACAACAAACAAAGAGTTTGCCACAAAGCAGCGAGCCTGCTGTTCTCTCAGCTGTGACTCTAATCTGATTACAGGACGCTGAAAAGAAAGCAGATCAAACAGCCAGCTCGCTTTAAAGTGAAAACAAGAGTCAGACGAGGAGGAAAGTGATCTGAAACACGTAAACAAACAGACGCGCTCCGATCAGATATTCCATCTGATGTAGCGCAGCGTGAAAGGTTCACATCTCCTTCAGCCGGACTCTAACCACGTTGTAACCAGTTCACCAGAAACCAGCCTCGTCTACAGGGTTGAGATGGTTTATGGGTTTTGACAGCGTCAGAAACCTGCAGACAGGAAACTCCATTTCTATTTAAATGAGTATTTTGAGTAGTGCGTGTATATATTTATACTTTAGTAAAAACCTTTGACTTTTCAGGTTTGTGAGTTTTGCTGATTAAACCCATTATCAAACCGGACCAGGACTCTCAGTCCACCATTAAACCCTGACCAGAACAACCGGTCTACGGATATTAAACTGGGACCAAAGCAGCTCAGACGAGATCTGATCTCTGATCCAGCTCCAGCCCGACGGCGCTCCAACACCTGGACGTCTGGTTGATCAGCTGATCAGGTCCCAGACGCCGTCGTAGAGCAGCCTCTGCATCCTGCTGAAGGCTCGATCATTTATGAGGTGATCATAACCAGGACCAGGAGAAAGACTTTCTGCTTCAGACCAAACGTTAAGAGGTCTGGAGTCGTCCTGAGGGGAGCCGACGTCTCACCAACAACACTCCAAGACTGACCCTGATCCAGCCTTTCATTCACTAACGGAGGCGTTTTAACTTCCTGTCATGTGATCTGGACCGCTCACACAGAGTCCAGTGTGTGAGGAACCAGAACCAGAACCAGGAGAACATCAGGAACTTCTTCCTACCTGGTTCTCGGAGCACCAGCTGAGCCATGGCCTGGGAGCTGCCGGCGGCGTTCTCAGCGACGCACTGATAGAAGCCTTCATCGGACTTCACCAGACCCAGGATCTGCAGGTTAGTGCCGTCCTGAGACACGCACACACACACACACACACACACACACACACACACACACACACACACACACACACACACGGTTCAGAATCACACTCAGAGGGAACTGGTTTTCTGTTTATCAGTGTTAAACCTGAGACCAGCTCCTCGGACTTTAACCCTTTATGGTCTGACATCACTGACTAACAGACGGAGCATCAGGATTAGTACCTTCATCAACCACCTCCCACACCCCCTGCTGCCCCCTGGTGGACGTTTATGTGATTTTAATTTAGATTTTCTTTTATGAATTTATTTTATTTAGTTACTCGTTTGGTTTGGTACTTTTCTTTTTTCTTTAATGTATCTTATTTAATTTGTTTAAATGTTTGTACTTTATAACTTTAACATTTCACTTTATTTTAAAACATCCAGTTCTTTTTAAGTACATTTAACTAAAATACCCGGGTTTCTAATTTTGATCATAATCATTGTTTAGTTTTCCTTTTTGAACACGTCTAAATGAATAAATGGAATTTCACTTTTTTGTAAAAGTGTCAGATTTATCCTGCTAACTGAAGCGATGGTCTGCTGATCTGACTGGTTACTAAAACCTGCAGGAAGGAACAAAGTTTAAAGGCACACTATGCAGTTTTGCTTGTTTTAGCTCCCCCTAGTGTCCGTTTTAAATCACTGCAGTAAAACAGTGTGGGGGTTTCTGTGCTCACCACCATCTGGAAGTAGTCGCTGGGGATGACCTCCTCCCCGTTCTTCATCCAGCGGACGGTCGGCGGCGGGTTTCCGGTCACGGCGCACTCCAGCTCGATGTCGGTGGACTCGTAGGCGTACGTGCTGGTCGGGTAGTTCAGGAACTGAGGAGGAACTGGAATAAACACAAACATCAGCTGATTAGGAGCTAATTAAAAGTGAGTCATCAGAGGAAACGCAGGCCGCTAAACGCGTCTCCACATCGCTACACTCCAACGCTGCTCTGCTCTCTGCTTTTAGTGGATTCTATTTTCAGCCGTCACCGTCAGTGAGGCTCATTCTCACTGTAGAGCTCGGCTAATACAGCTTTAATGGAGTTGACTTCAGTAACACTGAATTCGTCCCCAAAGGAAAATAAATGACTCCAAAATGAAAAGATATGAGCTTAAAATACTCAGGGAGTTATTAATTATAATAAAACAGAGAAGATTAAAGGGATGACTTTAAACTTCTTAAAAAAGAAAAAGCAACCAAAGTCAGAGAGTCTGAGACAGTCTAGAACCGCTGATCCTCCAGGAGGGACATCCTGGGTCTGTGGATTCCTCTCTGGTCCAGGAGGGACTGGGATCCTCCAGGAGGGACTGGGATCCTCCAGGAGGGACTGGGATCCTCCAGGAGGGACTGGGATCCTCCAGGAGGGACTGACAGGAAGCTCTGGGTTCCCTCCTGAACCTTCTACCTTCTGACCCAGTCTGGCATAAGGGAAGGAGATGGTTTGACTCCATGTCTGGAGTCTGGCTGAGTTAGACTCATTTCTGTGGGACGTCTCAACTGGATGAATGGAATCATGAATTCTTTATTTCCATTCCAGGGCCTTGTGGACCCTCCGGCTCCTGTCCCTGTTCCTCCATTCAGATCAGGTTTGGTTGTTTTTCACCATAAACTCTCTGAATCGTTCAGCTCCAGCTGAACGGATCAACAGTGGCAGCAGTTTAAGGTTTAAAGGAGTCCGACGTGTTCAGGTATCAGGACACTCTGGTCCATTCAGCCGCCGGGGGGGGGGCTGTCACATTCAGCTCCTGTTGCCGCGGAGCGTTTCCTTTGAACTGTGAGAGCCATTTTTAGCCTCAGCAGAGACGAGGACGGAGCCCGAGGGGCCGCTGTCGCAGCGAGAGTCGCTGTCAGACCGCCGAACAATAAAGACTAGTGTCATCAGCAAACACACACACACACACACACACACACGTAAATATGTCAACAAGCACACGTGTACACATGAAGTCACAGCCTCCAAGCCGTGGTAAAGAGGAACTCATAAAACACGACACGAGGGCAAAAGGACAGAAACGAATCAGGAGGGACGGAAAACGAGAGGGAGCGTGGAGAGTCCTGGTTCTGGTTCAGAGACGGTGAAAAAAGAATTAAAAAACGTTAACTCTGATATCAACACGTCATGAGGAGGAGTCACCGTTTATAAAGAGGTTTTAATGGTTGAAAGTCTGCAGCTTCAACACTAAAACAACAACAAATAAAAGGGTTTTACTCAGCAGAGCTTCAAGAGGTCATTCTGAAGTGGTGACATCACTCTAAGTCTCTAAACAGGAAGTAGTCCTCTGACCAGAGTAATACTCAGGAGAGACGCTGCTGTTGAATTTCAGGTATTTAAAACGACTCTTGTGCAGTCAAGTCATCCTAATAGGACTCTATCTGACCTGGTAGTAAACCTCTATGTTTATTCATTTAGCTAACGCTTTTACCCAAAGCAACTTACACACACACCTATAGGGCGTGTTGTGATCTGTGGGGGAAACCAGAGTACCCGGAGGAAACCCACGCATGCACGGGGAGAACATGCAACTCCATGAAGAGAGGCCACAGCCGGGATTCGAACCTGCAACCTTCTTGCTGCGAGGCGACAGTGCTAACCACTGCTCCACCATGCAGCCCGAACCTCTAAACCTAAACCTTTGTTTCGTTTGGTGTTTATGGTGCTGCAGCAACGTATAGCATAGCATGACATGTAGCGTAGAGATGTGCAGCATAGCGTGACATGTAGCGTAGAGACGTGTAGCATAGCATGACATGTAGCGTAGAGACGTGTAGCATAGCGTGACATGTAGCGTAGAGACGTGTAGCATAGCGTGACATGTAGCGTAGAGACGTGTAGCGTAGAGACGTGTAGCGTAGCGTGACGTGTAGCATAGCATTGTGTAGCGTAGCGTGACGTGTAGCATAGCATTGTGTAGCGTAGCGTGACGTGTAGCGTAGCATTGTGTAGCGTGACGTGTAGCGTAGCATTGTGTAGCGTGACGTGTAGCGTAGCATTGTGTAGCGTGATGTGACGTGTAGCGTAGCATTGTGTAGCGTAGCGTGACGTGTAGCATAGCATTGTGTAGCGTAGCGTGACGTGTAGCGTAGCATTGTGTAGCGTGACGTGTAGCGTAGCATTGTGTAGCGTGACGTGTAGCATAGCATTGTGTAGCGTAGCGTGACATGTAGCGTAGCGTGATTTGTAGCGTAGCATTGTGTAGCATAGCGTGACGTGTAGCGTAGCATTGTGTAGCGTAGCGTGACGTGTAGCGTAGCATTGTGTAGCGTGACGTGTAGCATAGCATTGTGTAGCGTGACGTGTAGCGTAGCATTGTGTAGCGTGACATGTAGCGTAGCATTGTGTAGCATAGCGTGATGTGTAGCGTAGCATTGTGTAGCGTAGCGTGACGTGTAGCGTAGCATTGTGTAGCGTAGCGTGACATGTAGCATAGTGATTCTGATATTTGGTTGAAACTAAAGAGTGATGCTAATTATCAGAATGTTAAACAGCTGACCGTGTTCTAGAGCCTCTGTGGGACTTCTTGTTGTTTTTAGATAAATATTTTGCAGAATTACAAGAACACCTAGGGATGTTAGCTTAGCATGCACCCAGGAAAACTAAAACGTGTTTGAGTTTAGATTCAGTCAAACATCGGTTTGAACCTGTTTCTTGGTGTTTAGACTAAAGAATTTTCGTTTTTCTCGGGTCTCACCATCTGATCACCGAGGCGTTTGTCGGTTCGGGGAATTCCCGAGCAGCTGTTGATTGGTTGTTTTTTGTTTTTTTCTTTGCAGATCCGAGTTTACCAGTGATGACTCGGTCATCTATGGACTCGTATTTCTGAAAGTCTCATTTCTCTGATGCAAACCAGATTGATAGAATTCTACTTCCTGTTGGACTGGATGGCTGCAGCCATTCGTATGGTAATAAGGTGCATCAACAACATGAAGCATGAATTATCATTCCCAACTCCTCTCTCTCTCTCTCTCTCTCTCTCTCTCGCTCTAACAATAAGAGAGAGATAAACCATTAAATAAATGGCGGAGAATGGTCGTCTCTTGGTTTTTACTCATAAACATACAGACGCACAATGGTATCAGTGATGCTGCACCTAATAACTTCCACTCAGCATTCAAATGGAAATCAGCCCCATCGTTCATTTCAATGACCATCTGCTGTGTGTGTGTGTGTGTGTGTGTGTGTGTGTGTGTGTGTGTGTGTGTGTGTGTGTGTGTGTGTGTGTGTGTGTGTGAGATAATAGCATCCAGTGAAGGACATTCAAACACAGATACACACCAAGCAGACATTTCTTAGCAGCCTCTTTAAATCTGCACTTAAACCACCAGCTGAAACTATTAGTCATTAAGTATATCCATAGAGATTTACTACACACACACACACACACACACACTGACGTTATCATTCAGTCAGTGCACGTGACGTCTCAGAGAGGTAATGGGCTGTAGAGCCACTATCACCCAGCAGTGAAGGACTAACGTTGCTGCCTTTATTTAACATCGTGTCTTCTCTAGGACTGGAAGTTCTCTAAGGGGAAGTCCGCTCCCTCTAATAACATTATGGACATGAAGACCAACGTCTCCGAGGACGTCCAGGTGACCTCACTTTAAGATTAAACCAGGACTCCGTCAGACTTCCTTTGTTCTGAGAAGTGTTCAGTCATCAGAAACTGGTTCCAGGTCTTTGAGTGTCTCTGGACATTCAGCTGAAAGATGACATCATCATCAGCTCCAGGTCGACTTTATACCAACCGACGTGTTCGTGACTCAAACTGGATGTCAGTCAGAGTCTCTCCAGTCAAACCAGAGGTCTCCATTTAGAAACAGAGAGTAGGCGGAGCATCAGACCACTCAGATAGACTTTAAAGTTCAAATAAAAACACTCAGAACTCTAAATGAACGGAATCTGTTAGAGAGGAAGTCGGTTTGACCAACGTTTAGACGTTCTTACAGAAACACGAGCTGTTCTCCGTTTCCACCTGCCTGATTCATCCTTTGAACCTTGAAATAAAAAATCTCTAGGTTTTAAAACGGATCTATTATTGGCTGATATTAATTTAACAGCTAGTTTTCATTTCATTTCTGTCAAACACAAGTATAAATCCGTTAATACAAAACAGAAACAAAACAAAGTGCCCGAAAAGGAGCAGGTAGAAGTATAATACTTACCCCCTTTAACTATTTCCTGCAGTAACTTTATACATTGGTATGACATATTTGTCCTACTCAATTTTCTGGTGACTTTTGGACATAATCCTAATACAATCCATAACTAACTCCCAGCATCCTGTTAGACTTTAGAACTTATAGATTTCTTCTTCGTTACCTGTTACAGTTCCTCGTCCATCCTATACTTCTCAAGTATTTTCTTTTTGTATCGTTTTGAGAAATTGCAAATGTTTTTACTCTGTTTTAACTCCATTCCATAAATCCACTCCACATATTGATATGCTCACACACCTCTGAGTAGTACGAACCATCTGTTTTTTAAAATGTAGTCGTCCTCTTAAACTGTCCCCTCTAATCTATCACTGAACATTTTTTGGATGTTTATGGGAAGTAAACAGTTTCTTCCTCTGTACCTGATGAGAGCTGGTTTATATTTAATAAGATCCATCATTTCTTTGTCTTTGCTTTCAGAAACAGTGAGTTTGTCTAAAACCAACATTCTGTACTATTCTGACTGCTCTCTTTTGCAGTCAATGTAATGGTTGCAAGTTGGTTTTATAAGTGTTTCCCCAGACCTCCCCACCATAACTCAGATATGGTAATATTAGGGATAAATATAGTAGGAGTCGAGCCTTATAATTGGGGTAAAAGAAGGAATAAAGGAATAAATTCTCCCTTCTGCCTGCAGATCCTCCACCAGGGGGCAGCAGAGGGCAGGTTGTTGATGAAGGTACTAATCCTGATCCTTCATCTGGCTGCTTTAGGGACTGAAGTGGTTTTCCCTCAGCGACAGAAGGTTTTGACCATTAGAGGTCAAACTGAGATCGTCCTCTCTAGTCAGACTCCTGAAGTCCTGATGCTGGATCTGGATCTGGATCTGTCTGGGGACCAGATGGTCTGAGGACTCTGTTGGGTCAGAACCATCAGCCCTCTAACACCGACAGCTGGGATCAGCTGCTTGGTGCATTCTGGGTAAACATCTCCAGTCCTTGTGGTTTTCAGATTGAGGTCACTGGTGATGTCTGTCCTCTCTGCGCTGACACACGCCTGTATGCTCCGGAGAGGTTTCCTCCATGCTTTTTCATCTCAGGTTGTAATGAGAGAATGTTTTACTTAGAAAAAGCGGGTTTTTTTTTGTTTGTTTTGTTTCACCACGTTTCTAATTTCTTAGCATTAAAGAGAACAAGTAGTGGGTTTTTACAGCTCCGCCCAGCGAGCGTCACTTTTCCTGCCGTCTGACTGGAGCAAACATCAAGCAGGAGACAAACGAACGGCCGCTGCTCGTGCGCACGCCGTCGCTCTACAGCTCAGACCGGAGTCGATTTCTGACAGAAAGCAACAGGATGCTGAGTCAGACTGGACTCGTTCAGCTTGATAAAAACGTAAAAGTGAACCACATCAGCTGCTGGGTGGAAGCTAAAGAACATCTCTAAACTAAAGTTCCACCTTTTAAGATGATTATTCTACAAAAACAATAATCTAACGTGTGTCAGGGGGAGCTTAAAGTCCCGCTCTGATCCTCCTCTGGACTGATTTATCAGGACACAGCTGGAGGAGAGGAGTGGCTACAGGAGCCCAGGAGGTCCAAAACAGACAAACTCCAACTTCAGAGAGACTAACAGGATGAGACATCAGCGGGAACTAAAGCAGGTTCTCTGACTCCAGATGGTTAATGGGTCTGATTGGGTCAGACGGTTCGGACCTTCAGACGACGGGTTTGGACTTCAGTCTGTGAATTTGAACGAGACACGTGCACACCAGATATGATGCACGTGACCAGAACCCTCTGCTCCAACACGCCATGGCGGATCGGAGCTTTCGCTGTCCCGATGGCGCAGCCTGCGATCTGATGAGCTCCACATCCTGTTGCGATGCAGCGAATGAGAGCTCCCATGGCCTCTAGCTAGTAGACACACGTGTACAGGACCTCCTACACGCGCTGGCAGCAGCTATCGAGCTCCTGATGAAGATGTGGCGAGCACCAGACATCAGCGCCAGGCTCGCCCTTCGATGAAAGCATCGTGTGCTCCTCTGATCGTGAGATCACGTCAGAGACGAGCGGCAGCGTCACATTTACCCGGGACAGAAAGGAAAACCCGCATCTTGTTTTCATATCAGAAAGACGTCTAACCGCCTGAATGCAGCGCGGTCAGTCAGGGTCACATGACGTGGGACTCAGTGTTTATTTACCGTCCATCACTAAAAAGACCAGAACAGCCGACTTATCCCTCCATCCCTGAGTGGAGAAGTAAAAACAGCCTTCTCTCCTCCTGATGTCTCACAGCCGTAAGCCCGCTGGTTGCTGCCGCGGCGTCACCGTGACAGGTCGACGCCGCCGATGTTGATGAGGTCTAATTAGCTCAGCGCGGCGTCCTGATGGATCAGCTGAGACCTCAGGCCATCGTCGCCCACCGCTCCGCTGTAACAGGTGATGCCGGTGTGTGTGACCGCTATCGTGTCGCACAAACAAAAACAGCTGACAGAACGTGACATCACGAGGAAGAGCTCAGACTGGGGGAAGGTCAAAGGTCAAACACGCTGCTGAGCGTTACCGGAAGAGAAAAACAAGTTAAACAAACCGCAGCAGCTGTTTGTGACTCATCAGCTCTTCAGGCTTTTCTATTTTTAAGTTTTCAGGACAAACTGATCCCCCCCCCCCCCCAGTCCCAATCCCAGATTACTGTTTAACACAGAGACAGGTAGATTTGACTCATCAGCTTTAAAAACTGTCAGAAGACAGAGGACAGACAAAGACGGATTAAAGCGTTTCCACCAAATACGAGCAGAGAGCTTTAACCTGCTGCACCAGAACCACCAGAACCACCAGGACCACCAGGACCACCAGGACCACCAGAACCACCAGGACCACCAG
>SSNR01000054.1:609187-631308 GCA_006937965.1 Callopanchax toddi | reverse complement strand
ATTTAAACCTGTCCTTTATTTAAACCTGTCCTTTATTTAAACCTGTCCTTCATTTAAACCTGTCCTTTATTTAAACCTGTCCTTCACTTAAACCTGTCCTTCACTTAAACCTGTCCTTCATTTAAACCTGTCCTTCACTTAAACCTGTCCTTCACTTAAACCTGTCCTTCATTTAAACCTGTCCTTTATTTAAACCTGTCCTTCACTTAAACCTGTCCTTCACTTAAACCTGTCCTTTATTTAAACCTGTCCTTTATTTAAACCTGTCCTTCACTTAAACTTGTCCTTCATTTAAACCTGTCCTTCATTTAAACCTGTCCTTTATTTAAACCTGTCCTTTATTTAAACCTGTCCTTTATTTAAACCTGTCCTTCATTTAAACCTGTCCTTGATTTAAACCTGTCCTTGATTTAAACCTGTCCTTTATTTAAACCTGTCCTTCATTTAAACCTGTCCTTTATTTAAACCTGTCCTTCACTTAAACCTGTCCTTTATTTAAACCTGTCCTTTATTTAAACCTGTCCTTTATTTAAACCTGTCCTTCACTTAAACCTGTCCTTTATTTAAACCTGTCCTTTATTTAAACCTGTCCTTCACTTAAACCTGTCCTTCATTTAAACCTGTCCTTTATTTAAACCTGTCCTTCATTTAAACCTGTCCTTCATTTAAACCTGTCCTTTATTTAAACCTGTCCTTTATTTAAACCTGTCCTTTATTTAAACCTGTCCTTTATTTAAACCTGTCCTTTATTTAAACCTGTCCTTCACTTAAACCTGTCCTTTATTTAAACCTGTCCTTCATTTAAACCTGTCCTTTATTTAAACCTGTCCTTCATTTAAACCTGTCCTTCATTTAAACCTGTCCTTTATTTAAACATGTCCTTTATTTAAACATGTCCTTTATTTAAACCTGTCCTTTATTTAAACCTGTCCTTTATTTAAACCTGTCCTTCATTTAAACCTGTCCTTTATTTAAACCTGTCCTTTATTTAAACCTGTCCTTCATTTAAACCTGTCCTTCATTTAAACCTGTCCTTCATTTAAACCTGTCCTTCATTTAAACCTGTCCTTTATTTAAACCTGTCCTTTATTTAAATTTAAAATTTAGATCCTGATAAACGTTAGTTTTCTGAACGACTTTGGACTTCGGTTAAACGTCTGAGCTCCGGACTGGAAACGCTCCTGTAGAAAACAGGAGAACTTCATTTCACTTCTGTATCTTTGTTCAGAGACGACGTCATGCTGCAGGAGATACGGACGCCACAGGCGGAGTTTCATGACGTTTTCTTGAGATAAAGACAAATGTAAAGTGTTTCTTGAGATAAAATAATCAGCTTTATCTCAAGAGAATTATCAAAATGATCAACAGCACATCGGGATGTTCCTGGCCTCCGTAAGTACCTGATCCAACCGGGAACTTATTTGAATTCAGCTCTTTTATCACCCATCAGCACTTTGGAGTTTTCAAATTCCACCGGCATCCCAGGAAAAGGTGGTCGTAAAGTTCTGGTTCGTTAGTGCAGCCTCTGAATACATCTGCATAATGGATTCCTCTCACTTTGACAGTTGATAGTTAAACTTTCTATAAAAGACAGAGCTGAGCTTTGACTTCCTTTTTCTTTTTAATCCAGAGAGTGAAATCTCCTGGAAGTGAGCGGTGAGTAGATTGGCAGTTAAAGGTCACGGCGACGGCACTGCATTATCTGGAGATGACACGAGGAAATCAGACATCTGATAATCTCTGACCTCTGAGCTGGGCTGATGGCTCCATCAGATAAAATCTTCATGTGGTCAGAATCATCAAAGCTTAATCATCTGATGCATTAAAAACGCTGCAGCGGTCGAACGGAGGAGAGGATTTAAAACCTGGAACATCTGCTACGTTTAGATCTGGACCGCTGAAGGAGACCGCCGGCCGGTCATTAGTTTGATCCGTTTAGCTCCAAACTGATTAGAGACCAGAAGCTATTGTCCTCAAATCTACTACCACCACCATCATCATCATCGTTATCATCACCATCAGGTGAGAAAAAAATTAAAAGTCAATAAACATCAACATCCTGAAACTTTACATCAGAAGGATACAAACATATTTTATAATACTTTTATTTTTGAGTTGTTGCCAGATGGCAGCAGCTGGAGGGGGTCAAGGGTCACCACCACTATAAAAGATATTTATAATTAATATGACGATTTGATCAGTATTCAATGATAGGTCAGATTTTAAAAATCTGAAAATGCTGGAGTATTTCAACATTTTGACTTATGTTCACTAGGTTTGGGTGGTAATACCGTATACACCCGGTGTTTAAAAATGTCAACGGTATTGCCGCTAGGGGTTGCACAAACTAGTCGACTTTTGTGGGCTGTAGTGAAGTTTTAAACCAAAGGCCGACTCTTCGCTGATCACGTGAACTTTTATTTTGAAGGGGTTTCGTTCCATTTCCTTTGATGTGTTCCGGTCTGGCGCTGCGCTATTAAAATGGATATTTACTCAAAGAACACTTCTCGTCAGCTTTTGATGCCCTTGCCAATCGATTGTCCTGATTTAATCAACTTAACGGTGAGTCTTTGCTTTCTTTATCTCTTGTTTTACTAAAAATGTGGCGCTATTCAAACCTCCGATGTGCTAACGGCTAAGCTAACGAGCTAATGGCTCGGCTATCAAGCTTTGCGTGATTTTATTCATTAAATAGCGAATGTCTTTGTTATGATTATGGCTGAATAATAGACTGAAACTGTAGTTTTATTCAGATTAAAACTGTTTGCATATAAACCTGACTAAAATGTGACTCAAACTAATCAGCATTTTAGTCTAAAGACTTGATATTAAAACCAAAGTGCTCCTAAAACAGCTGCTCTCTCTCAGCTGTTTGCTGTCGGCATTAAAATACATTTTTGCAATAAAACCCATCAAGTTTTATAAAGCCGTCCTGTATACGCCGTATGTATGACGTCATCAGCGATTAGTCGAAGTCGACGCAACTTTTATTACTTGGTAGTCGACTTGTAAAAATAGCAAATCGTTCAACCCCTAAATACCGCCATGAAAAAAATGCACAGTCAGGGCGGGACTGCTGGTGAAGCGAGGATGACTTTGTGCCGGTCTGGGGCGCTCACGCAGCCCGTTAACTGAGCGGCTCGTTTTAATCAGCACTTCCTTGTTGCGACGGGAGCTCGTATATTCGCGGGTAGGGCTGGGCAATATTACCTCAAATCCATATCACGATTTATTGAGGAGTTAACCTCGATAACGATTAATGAACGATAACTACCTGTATGCTCAAAAACTGTAGCAGCATAATGCTCCATAGACTAAAATTTCCTGCAAACGCAAAGTATAGGAGTACAGGAGGAGGAGTCACGTGACTAGCATGTGACGCGGACTAGTTGAGTCATGTCACAGCTTCTTAAAGGGACACGGACATCTGGAACCTACTCGCTTCTTTTCACTTTTAAAAATATCTAACATACGATTATGGGCTAAATGACATCGATTAGTTATAAAATTCTATTATTTTTGATTAATTGCCCAGCCCTTGTGTTCCCGAGCTTACAGCGCTTCAATCAGCAGCGGTAGCCGTCCGAACCGAACATCAGCTGTTAGTGCTGATGGTGGGAGCCATGGCTGAATTATGGTCCCAGAGTTCATGGGTTAAATAAATAAGCTAAAAAATGTTTATGTATTGTTAAAAACAGTTATAAGTGGTTTAGATAAATAATTCATGATTTATTTTACGTTCTATCGCTAAAATGTATTTCCGGTTCCGGTCAGGAACTTCCGGTTTAGCAGTGTTTTTGCTAGCTAAACAAAGGCCATGCACAGGAGAGAACATGGAAGCTAAAGCAGATGCCATCCACGCTGAATTATCAGGCAGGAATGCCGTAAGTTTCTTTATATGATTGTTAATACAGATGACGTTTGATTTTAATGATTATTTTGGTAAAATGTCATCCTGATGAGCTTGATGCACTTTGTTTTTGTATTTATTTTTCTACATGTTAAGATTGAGTTTATTTTCTGTCATTAAAGTTTTCACCACATGTTAATGAGGACAATTAAAAATACTGCAACTAAACTCCAGGGTCTTCATTTGTGGTTTAACTCGGTGTCACCAACTTCCCCCAAGAGTACCTGGCTGCAGACACAAGATGGCGGACTGCAACCTCCGTACACCGTACCGGAATTGGTTAGGGTTAGGTTAGGGGGAGGGTTGTTGACCTTGCTTGAAATCCCCACAGCCAATCTAGAAAAAGGATATTCGCTTCCGGTACGGAGAATTACGTCACTTCCGGTAGAGAGCTTCCGGTACGGTAGTACGAGAGTGGCTGTCCGCCATCTTGTGTCTGCAGCCAGGTGCCTCTCACTTCCACGTTGAAAACACTACAGACACTTCTACTTTTTTCACCATTTTTCAACTTTTTTTTCTTGACATTTCAACTTTTGTTTTTTCTTTTTGTTTTTTTTTGTGTGTTCCTTTACCATTTCTGGTAATGGTATTTTGACTTTGATCCCAACAGTTTTTTGCTCTTAGCAGCACTTTATGCCATCATATATATTTACTGATTATCAGATCTTTTAACATGTTTACATAAATGTTCTGAAAGCGTATTTCTAAGTATAAATCCAGCGTTTTTTATAAGTGTTCTACCTGTGAGTGAGCCGGGAAGTGAGGAGGACTTTGAAATGTAAAGCGTACATGATTATCCTGCTGAAGGTTAGCGCTCAGGCTCAGGGGAGCCCCTCCCCCCCGCTGGGAGTGAGCACAGAAACACTTCATAATTTCATCTGAAAGCAGTGTTTAAGTGGAGAGAGCGTGAGCAAACCTGGGCTGTAATCTGAGTGATAAAGTGGACGGTGTACGGTCTTGAGTAATTGGACGATGTGGAGTGTAACATCAGCGGCTGACAGACTCCCTGCAGAGCCGCGAGAAGCTGCTCCCCCTCAACCGACAGACACATTATTAAAATCACATCTAACATCCTATACATTCATTACATCTCATTTCATTTCACCAAACGACATCCAGCGCTGAGAGGAAACGGCCTAAATTACCAGCTGACAAAATGACGGCTGCAGGCCTCAGAATAACTCAGAACCAAATAAAAACCACTGGTGTGAGACTTTACAGTAACAAGACGCCAGCTGGGGTTTCATCACAGAAATACTTTCACTTTGTCACATTTTATATGTGAAAGCTAAAGTTATAGAGCCTATAGTACCACGTTAATACCTTCAAAAAGTACGTAGTGTCAAAGATACAGTAGAAATGTTAAAAATCAAGGTCTAAATACGATCCCAGATTAAACAAGAAATGATGAGAAAAAAGATGAAGTTAAAAAAACATTTTAGTTGGCTTTTGAAGGAAAACTCCATCCTGAATCCGACTGTATTGGTTCCAGTTCTAAACCGTTTCTGCTGAGTAGATGATAAATAATGAGACGTTTTAAAAAGCTGCTTCTTCTGGTTACTTCTATAGCAGCGTTTACAGAGGACCTCAAAGAGAACAGTCCTAGAATGAGTCGACGTTTTATCTGAAGAGACGTTTTTCTTAAATTTTGACTTTTTTCGTTGAACATTTTGGTATTTTTCCTCTACATTTTGTCTTCACCACACTTTGACTTTTTCTAAACGTTTCTTTTTGTTGAACATTTTGCACGCTCTCTCATCATTTTGAAATTTCTCAACATTTCAACTGTTTTCCTCAACGTTTCATGTTTAATCTCAACCAGTGTTTACGGGACACTATGCCGTACAGGTCAAAAGGGAGCCGATAACTCCATGGACCTGTTGGATCAGTTACCTGGAAGTACTCTGAGCTCTGCGTCCGTCCCGGTTCTGGTGCTTCCCGGGTTATCAGCCAGACAGCGGTACATTGCCGAGTCCGGCGGCTGAACCCGGCTGACCTGGAGCGAGCCGGATGGCAGCACTGCCAGGCGGGACTCCGGTTCAAAGATCAGAGGCAGGTCCTCCCGGTTCTTCTGCCAGCGTATGACCGGTATCGGATCACCTGAAACCTCGCAGCGCAGCAGGGCGGTGTCGCCGAGGTACGATGAGACCGACTCGGTCGGGACAATCACCCTCAACGGACCTGGAGGGAGAACACAAAGGTTTAGGGACGTCTTCATTAGGGATGGATATCGGTATCGATTTACCGATAATATCGGCCGATATCGGCATTAAAATGCAATATCGGTAAATATCGGTATCGGTTTTTGTAATGATGACACACACAATCTTTACACACCGTGCACATGTTATACATCAAACTGTTCGGCTACTTCTCCTCTCTCCCAAAATGTCAAAATATAACAAATCTGATGTATAGTTTTAGAGAGATTTTTATTTATTTGGCACAACTTGCATTAAATACCGTGTTCGTCTTTTTATTAATGAGGGCTACCACGCTTATATCGGTATATATCAGTATCGGAAATTAAGAGTTAGACAATATCGGATATTGGAAAAAAAGCCAATATCGAGCATCCCTAGTCTTCATGTATTTGTTTTAAAGCGGCTCTCTGGATTATTTTTCTCTGTATCAAAGTTTTCTAAATGTTCTAAATGATATTTCAGGTCTAAACTATGATCTATGGGTTGAGTTCCACAACATCTGTCATTCTGATGAAGACCTCCTTCCTCCTAGAGACCCCTTTCCATTATTTCTTGCCGCCGACATTTTTCAGCCAATGAAATTCAAATGTCTGCATTCTCTCAACATGCACGCGCATCGACCAAACCTGTACCAGTAGGGGGCGCTGTCGTACAGGACGCTCCGTGTGTTTCTCTGCCGTCTCAGCCGTTCACTGAGGACTCACGGCTCATTTCTACTAAAAACCTACCCATTCTCCAGCTAAAGACGGATTTATTTTTAAACCTTTCACCTCACAGAATGGCAAGGCTTGACAGGGTTACACGTTTATTTTGGTCAGAAAGTTCATCCAGGGCCGAGTCAAGTTCAGCTTCAGAGTCCAGCAGCAGCTCTCTGCTAACAGAGCTAATATCAGAAGCAGCAGGGACAGAGAGGGCTCTTCAGACCCTCGTAGTGTTGTTGGAGTAAGATTGTGAACTGTGAGTGATTAAACCCTACACATTGAGCGGCACAGTTCATGTCCGAAGTATATGCGCCGTGTGCACGCGCGCACACGACCGGACGCGCGTGTCGAGATGTTTTGAGGAGGAGCCTTTGGACGCTAGATTCAAAAACTGCTCTCCTGATGAAATCCTCCAGAGTGCCGCTTTAAGTTTTCTTGGTAGTCAGGTGTTTCTTCAGGTGATCCAGTTTCTTAACAGCAAGGTTTTTACAACAAAATTTAATTAAAGCAATTTCAAGGCAGGTTTTTAAGGTTTTCCAGCCTCTTACAGCGATGATGGTTTACCAATACATGACTGATACTACAGGCTCTAAACTAGAGATGCACTAAAGTCAGCAATAAAATACTAAACTAAAACTATTCTACAACGTATGGGAATGTTGGAATAAAGAATTAAACATTATGACATCCTATTATTATTACCTCAATATCATTTTAAAGGGACTAGGTTCAGGATTAAGAAACAAAACTCACAATCGCCACTCCTGGCGCTGCAAATAACTGCAGCCTTGAACGAAGCGCGCACAAACTTCTCAACTATCTCATAAGGGTTCAACTAAAGGCAGCCAGAGACATGGTTCCATAAATAAATATAAATTTTATTAATACAAAATGAAAAATGGTAAAAAAAAAATAAAAAAAAAGCTCTGCACCACACACACACACAGAGCGGGGGCGATCCAACAGAGCTAATTTCGCTAGCTGCTATGTTCCAGTCCTTCCCTGCTGCCCGTATCGCTGAAAGCTTTAATCAGTCGGTGTTCTCTGACTCCCGGAGGTGAATTAGAGAAATCTAGGGTGATAAAGGCATGTCCTGCCGCATACATGGCCTCAGATTTCTCAAGTTCGCATCACGGAGTGGCGCTCTGGAGCACCCGGAGGAGCGTGCGCAGCAGAGCCACCTTAGATGCACTGTAAGCGGACTGAGGTCCAGGAAACAGTCGGGGATTTGAGGCCTATCGTCCTGAGACCCATAAACATGGACAGATTGCTGTGCGGTCGCCTATAACAGCACCTTTAGCTCTGAGAAACCCTATAATCCATCAGAGAGGTTTTCAGCTCCACAAACAAGATAACACCAGTTTGATGAGAAAAACCACTGATTCAGACGAAGGAAGTCCGCCATCGACCAGCAACACAACACAACGGTCAGTGTTGCCAGATTGGAAATGTTCAAGTATCGTACCAGGATCTTAAAATTATCGTATTTTAAGAAAAATTATCGTACACTACTAAGTTACAACCTTAACCCAGGTTAACCTCAGTATATCAAACACTGTACAAAATTAGAATCTTTAAAGTAGTTTTAGCTTTAAATAGTCTAACACAATGATTTAAACAAGCATCTCTTACACAAATCCCACACCACAAAGGGCTCAAATTATCGTATTTATGGATTTATTGATTGTACAGAGTGTTAAATTATCCTACAAATACGATAATTATCATACATCTGGCAACACTGACAACGGTGCAATACTGCCACCTACTGGATATACATTTATTATTACTTTTTTAGCTTCCAGAACGCTCAGCAGCGTCAGTTGACGTCACATCCGTAGGACAGCGCGGGAAATTCGTTCCCGAATTGCAGAACATTTTACAGCTCACAGCCTGTTCTAGATGATGGAATGATACATGGTGGCCTCATTCTGTTTGATTTAAAATGCTTCATCACTCATTAACCTAAATAAACTGAACATGAATGATTACTTTTATCAAAATCCTGAACCTAGTCCCTTTAAATGTAAATATCTCACATTTGTATAGTGCTTTTCGAAGCCATGGACAACAAAGCACTTTATAATATTATAAATATTAATATTACTTTGCATATTATAACATATTATTGCCCCAACTAATGTTTTAAAAATCAAAAGGATGGCTTTTTCTTGGTACAGAAGCTAAAGGGTTAATTAAGCAGGAATGCACTGATTCTGATTTTCAGAACAAAACAAATCATGTGATCATTTATCACCTAATGATACAGATTTTATATAAATCTGATTCATCTCAGAGACCTATAATAAACAGAATGCATTTATTTTGATTTTAATAAATCTGAAATTTATGATTCTGGATGTAAAAACTGATTTCTTTGCAGAAATTATTGTTTGGCTAAAACATTTCGATTTTGAGTTTTAGATCCTCGGTGCAGCTCTAGATTCAACTATCTAATATCTAGATATAAATATCTATTTTTTATATCAAGCTCTTACAAAACATCATCCTAAAATTGAAGCATTTTCCAAGCACACATAGGAACCCTGCAAGCTCCGTTTGTCACTTTTGTTTGACAAGTCGCCCATAAAACCAACAGATGACCAACAGAGCTGATTCATGCTGCTTGTAGCCCGACAGTGATGATACAGTTATCGAACTGTACCAGAATGAGCTGTAGTTTCCCAGAGAAACCAGACAGAAGCACCACTCAGTCAAACCTCTGGTCTCAGTCCAGATCCTGATGAAAAGCAGCAGCTGAGCAACGAAAGGCAGCGCAGACGGCAGCGGGGTGAGGCAGAGGAGCTGAGCTCACTGTGAAGGTTTCTCAGGTCAACATGGACAGATAATAACCTCAGAAACAAACCGAGGCGCAGCAGGTGAACGAGTGAAAACAGACAGAACAACTGGAGGAGAGATGAAAGTCAGAGAACGGGGTCAGCGTTCAGGACCGTCTGATCCGATTCACCCCAACAAGTCACCCGCTGCTGTCTCTGCATGTTTTATTATCAGGATCACGTGCAGTTTGTTTTGATTTTACCGGAGCCTCCGGTAGAATGACATGACTGCACAAGAAGAACTCAGTGAGGTCATGTTTCAGGGTTCCTACAGGTTTCTTCAAGTCTTTTTAAGACCATTTATATACAAATTTAATAACTATTTTGCTGCCCATTTCACAGGTGTTGACGTAGAAAGAGGAAAACCCAGGGTGAACGTTAGCATAGCGTTTCAACTGCTGGTGTTTTGCTCTCTCTTGTTTACTGTAGCAATGTCCGGGGGAGGCGCGGTATAAGGATTATACCCGACAGGAGGGGCGAGAGCTCTGAGACGTGTTTGTGTAAAATAGTTAGCTACACCTAGCTTGTTTGAAAATTACACAGTGCAGCTTTAATGCCGTCACACCAATTGTACCTAGCTGAATTTTTTGTTGCATACGGTACAAAAAGCCTCAAAAACATTGTTCTCCACCGGTTTTAACCAATAACGAAAAGACTTTTTATCTCGCCACACTTTGTTAAATTTACATTTCCCCATAAGCTAACCCTAGCATGAAATTGGTAGCTAGGCAATGTAACTAAAATGTTAAAAAACCTAACAGGTGTTGGTCAACCTTTCTTGTTGACATTGTCTTTGATTTTTCGTGCTTCTCCTCGGCTTGTTGCCTGTGGTCCGTGTCTTGTTGTGTTTACCGTCTGTGGTTGTGGCGTCAAAAATATCTACTTTTAGTGACTGGGGAACGCTCTACTGGTTCCATTAGTCTTATTTAAGCTACGTTATTTAATCAGAATCATGGTTGACAAATAAAATCTTTAAGGTGAGATGTGATATGGAGAAGTTTAACTGCAGGGTTGTTTCCTAAGGGGTACAAATATGTACCCTTTAGGATACATATTTGTACCCTAAGGTACATGTTTGACTAGTAAAAGGTACAAACTACAAGGGTAAAAATGTGTACCCCCAGTTAAGGTACAAAACTGTACTTTTGCGGGTACCACCCCAGTGACAAAAAAAGGTACAATTCTTGTCCGTTCATTTCTGACAGTGTACGTGAAGTTTCACATTACACAGAATTTGCCTCGGTGAATTCCGGGTAACGAAAAATGAACAGAACAAAGTATTATATATATAATATAATATAATACTATTGTATACTGGATAAAGTAATAAAAGTCTCATGAAAAATTGTAAAGGTTTATAAATTGGTAATAGTGTTTAAATGTATGAGTACGCTCCTGTCAAAGTACCGGACTTGGGTGTGGTCCTCCGTACTGTAGCCATTTCAGAATGACCCTGATGATTCTTTAGGTTTTACAATTTTTCACCGACATTTTAACTTATTTTCAGGCTTTTTTCATTACGTTTCAACTTTTTTCTCCACTTTAGGGATCTTTCTTTTACATTTCAACTTTTTCCTCAACATTCGACTTATTCATTTATTTTGAATTTTCTCAGTGTTTCAACCAGACTCCGCCCACTTTGAGTGATGTCACCAGTGGGTGTGGCCCTTACTGTAGATAAATAACAGACAGGTGCCACTTTGACCCAAATATGTCTTTAAATCTTAATTGATGTACAAATTATAGATACAATTATTCGACAGAATTCCACTCACATCAGGTAATGATGCTTTTTACTGTTTTTATTTTATTTATTCATATTATTTGTGCACAACATTCAGTTAAATTTATTGTCCATTACTTAATTTCCCCTGTCAGAAGCTTTTCTCTCATCATCCTTCAGTATGTTCGGTTTCTGCAGAGCCTTCGAGCTCCCTCTCCTCTCTGCCTCTCATTTAGTGCTTCTAATTAATTCTCCGTTTACAGTAAATTCCAAACACAAGCAAACTGCTAATTGAATTTTTAAGCCTCTCTTGTTCATTAGCATTTTGCCTTTGAATGTGCTGCCAGCGTGCGTTTTGAATGGCATTCTGGGAGAATTAATTTATACTCAAACATGATTCAGCTCAGATTTAAAGGCCTTTGAATTCACACTAGAGAGGCTCAACCTGTGGTGGGAATGTTCGCGCTCCGGGTGTTTCACACCTGGTCAACAAGGTCATCCAATGCGACCTGAGATCGTTTATCTTCATGATGTTCTGATAAATTTGCTTTTTGTAGACTTTGCATGATAACACTGACATCTCAAGCAAAGTGTGAAGTTATGCAACCACCTCCTTTCGTCTCATTATAGGTTTTTATGAATCCATGCTGAGAACATTTTTAAAAGCTCAGTAGAAATCTTGTTCTGAGGTTTTTTTTTTCGTGGTTTTTAGTTTTCAGGACTTTATAAAATTTAAAAAAGGCTCTTAATTTTGCATTAATGAATTTTTCAGTTACAGTGAGTTTGATAATAAAGGTTTAGTTGCTGTTTTGCAGAGGATTTATATATTTTAAGCAAAGCTCAACTAAGTCAAAACCCTGACATTTTTCTAATTGTAGAAACTTAAAAACAAAAATGGAGACTTGATGTAAAGAATTTAAAAACTCAAAATGTAAGATGACTTTATGCTGGTGAAGGTTCTCAGTCATCAGGTCATGATCATCCAAAAAGGGTTTAAATAAAGACAACTGGACTTCTTTGGTTCTCTGAAGACGTTTCTGCTCATCCTTTGTCAGTTCTGTCTGTAGTAAAGGAGAGAGAGTCTTCTCTTCCTCTGTCTGTGACACACCTCCTTCTCCCCCTTGAGGAGGTGTTCGCTCCACTGTATTCAGCTGGAGTCCTGGTGAGGTGTTCTGATCAGAGGAGAGAATGAAGTTCAGAGCAGACTGGTAGGAGGTGGAGAGATGAAATCTGAGTCCTCCTCTGGTTAAAGCTGGTTCTTCACGTTTGACATAGATGTCTTCTTTAACTCCTCTCTCAGACCATCGGTCTTCTCTGTCCAAAATGTGGACGTTTTCAAAGGTGTGTCCCTTGTCTCTGAGGTGGACTCTGAGTCCTGGCCTGATGATGTGTCTCTCCTGTGTTGAGACATGTTCTTGTGTAGTTGTTGTTTAGTGTCTCCAGTGTAAAGGTCTGAACAGTCCTCACTGCACTGGACTGCATAACAACGAAAGTTACCCAAACTGGGCCTTCACTAAATCAAGAAAGAAATCTGGAAAAGACTCCACAGCAGCTACAAGAGACAAGGACAACAAGCGCTAAAGCACCGTCGTCCCATACGTAGCAGGAGTCTCAGAGACACTGAGAAGAGTTTTCTCCAAACACAGCATCCCAGTAAAGTTCCAACCCAACAACACCCTCAGACAGGAACTGGTCCATCCTGAGGACAAGACTCCCAGACAGAAGACCAGTGGTGTTGTTTCTGCAGTTAGTTAGTGGACACTTTATTCAATCCGGTGTACAATACACCTATCAGACATGTGGTCTGTTTACCAACCTCCATCCGTTCCACTGCTCATATTTATTTAATAGAACCAAAGGAACTCACCTGTGATGTAATTTACAAATTGGAGCGTGGCTGTGGTTTATGGAGCGCGTCATTAGAGTCCACTCACTCAGAAAGTGGGCTCTCACCTACGGCTACATATTTAGTCTTTTGGAGTCTCGGAATTTTTATTTCACATTTGAACCTGACAACAGCTGTTTATGTCAGAAAGGCCAAATTTAACGACGTGTTTAAAGGAAAATGCTGTTGATGAAAGGTAAAGAGGAATCTCTAGCGCCACCACTTGGTGGTTGTCATGGTTGATCATTAAGCACAGTGACATTCTGCTCTGTTTCAGGTTAAACTACCATCATTTGCCTAAATAAATGAGAATTTAATATCATTTATGTCAAAAACTTTCTCAGTTTGTGTCACTGCTTGTTCCTATTGGAGTAACCATAAAGAACACTTTCATTATAAAACACGGTGGACTTGTTAAAAGTTGAAGTAAAAATGACATTTTTGGTGACTTTGTTTTTCTGAGACGTGACTGATTTTGTTTACATAGTTTATAGTTCTTTTTAATATTTGACATTTTTCTTGAGCTTTTCAGTTCCACAGACTTCAGACCAGCTGTCGCTCAGAGCGCACGTTGCTGTTGATAGAGATGCACTTAAGCCCGTGGGGCTCTTTGTCTAATAACACGCTCCATAAAGCGTATTGATCCACAGCCACGCTCCACTTTGTAAATTACATTACAGGTGAGTTACTTTGGTTTTATTAAATAAATATGAAACAGATGGAGGATGTTAAACAGAATGAACTCTGGTTATTAAATACAACCAGCAAGGACGGGTCAAGGTGTTCTAGAAACACTGCTGTCATTTGCTTTACATTTGGTTCTTTCAATTTCACCAATAATTTTTTATAAAATACAGGGTTCTTACATTTCCCGCCAAATCAAATTGAAGCATTTTTATGGATTTATGGAGGTCACCTGTGGGAACGCTGGTTGGACCTGATCAATCCAGTCACCTGCTCAAACATCAGTAAGCTAACAGACTTTGTTGAAGGTTTTCCCACCTGGATTTGTTTCTACCTGACAAGGTAAGGTATAAAACTTCAATATGGCGCCTCTTACCAGCCACGGTGACCTTCGCTGTCCGGCTCACGATGCTGCCGAGTCCCTCCAGCGTAGCCAGGCACTGGTACTCCCCTTCATCGGGCCGGTGGTGCCTGGAATGGACCACGTTCTGCACCAGCAGAGTCCCGTTACCCAGCTGTCTCCGTCGCTCATCCACCACCGTACTGAGCAGCACGCCGTCTTTACGCCACGTGATGGTTGGAGGTCCCGTTACTGCGTCCGCCTGAGCCTGGCAGTCGAGCTGCAACACGCCTCCTCGGACTGTCACTGCATCCATAGGCTCCTGAGTGAAACTGAAGTCCACAAAACCAGGACTAGATGACGTGGAGGAAGATAAAGGGATGTCTAAGGCTGTGGGAAGAAGAGAGGAGATGATTTAGATGGTGATACGCAAACATGAGACTTGATAGTCCTAAACAAAGTTGATCATTTGAACTCAGCTGTTCAGTCACACAAACACATCAAACCAAGGAGTGCTGGTTCGTGACACCATGATGCTTCACTCTGGGTTAAGGTCTTCTCATTTAAAGGGAAATTTGGGTCATTCTGAAGGTAGAGTTCTATTAGTTATTTGTCTACAGTAAAGTTGGGCGGTATCCAAATTTGATACTGTCAAACTTCCTTCACGTTTTCACGCGGTGTACGGTATTACCGTGACCAGGGTGGGACTGGGACCATAATTCGGCTCGGGCATTTCCGGTCATGGCTCCCACCATGAGCACTTACAGCTGATGTTCGGTTCGGACGGCTACATTGTGGGTTGTCCCGAGGGGAGGGATATACCACTGTTGACTGAAGCGCTGTAAGCGTGCGTGAACACAACCACAGCTGTACGAGTTTGTGTCGCAACAAGGACGTTCTAACTAGGGGGGGGGGGGGGATTTTTGACTGAAGTCCTAAGCTAACACAAACACACCCGCAGCCGTACGAACCACTCAGACCAGCCCATTCCCGTTCCGGACCGGCCCAAAGTTATCGTCGGCTCACCGGCAGTACAGCTTACGGTATTGAAACTGATACCATTAGCCACGTTTTGACTATCGGAACTTCAGGGTAAATCCTAGAGCGCGAAATTGACCGGGACAATCAGCTGGCTCACTCCGCTCAGCGCTCGTGTTTCCATTACAGCCCCCACCTTTCTGGAACTTTTGTAAGACGTCAGCATCGACGTCACTGACAAGCGTAAAGGCGCCAACAGACAAAGAAGTGGAGAATAATAAATAGATCAACGATGGACGAAGAAGCGATGGTTGTGGCGTATTTCTCTGTTTTTATACGTAGTGATGGAGTGATGAACAGAAGGACGAGTATACTTCATGACGAACTAATCCAACTTCAGAGACACGGTCATTTTACAAGCTCCGACAACACACAGGTCATTTATCTTGGCGGTCTGCTTTCATCATTTTCCTTCATCCCACAACCAATCAGCACGAGTTAACCACATTTCCCACTCCGTGAGTCTATCGGGCCGATCCGAGTACCTGCCCCTGATCAGGGACTCCGTTGGTCCCTGAAGACGGCCCTCTCGAAATGGTCCACATCAATGGAAACAGTCGCGCGCCGCAAAGTTCCGTTAAAATTACCCCAAAGTTCCGACAGTGGAAACGGGCCTATTGCTCTTTTTAAACACCTGCTGTATACGGTATTACCATAATACCGAGGGCCAATCGCTACTTCCCGATCGATCGGCCACCAATCAAAATCGGCTAATATCCATGAAAAACACGCAATCGGCAAATTCTGATAAACTCCTTCAATCATACCAGCCAACCAACCTGTAGCTCCTAAACCACTATATACTTAGAATACACTCACACGTATATGGTATATAATATACCTACTAGGGTTTAACCGATACTGGTATCGGTCCGATACGGGTATCGGTTAAAGTTACCTGATACCAGGAACCGATACCAGTGGCTTCACTGTCTGTTAGTGATGGGACCAGTTAACACTGATAAGTGGTCTGTTCGCAACTGACAGCCACACCCATTGGCACAGCTGCACCTTTGACAATGAAGGCAGCTTGACTTCTTTTGTTATCTTGAAAGTTTCAACTCATCCTATTGAAAAACAGCCATTCACACCTCCAACCGATTCATCACCCAAGCCCTTTCCCAACAATAACTCCTCTCCACACCCCTCCCTTTCACCCTCAGACCCCCTGCCTGCATTAACAGGCTTTAGTTTGTTTCGCCATGAAATTAAAAAGTGAATACAAAGCAGGCGTGCATAGTGCTTACAGTCACCCCCAAAACATGAACGGTTCTCTACAAAGACTCGGTTCTCCTCGTTCACAGTGAAGAGCCGTTCAAAAGATTCGGTTCGTTCACGAACGTCACATCACTACTGTCTGTGACTTGTGATTTCTGTTGTAGTTTCCTATATTGAACACTAGGGGGAGCTATTGAGCTAAAGAGGAACAGTGTGGGTTGAGAGCTGGAGATGGTGCCAAATAGTTCATTTTATTTGGTTAAAATGTGGAAAACTGCAATAATTTCACTGTGAAATCACAGAAAATTGTTATTTTTCCCCTTATAGTTTAGTTTTGTGATCATTTTTATTAATATATTTTATTTTTTTTAATCTAACTCAGTTATTTGTTGTAAAAAACAGAGAAGAAAAAATAAAACCTGTATTCCAATTTGTTCCATTTTTTGTGTGGTAGAAGTATCGGTATCGGCGAATACTCAGATTTAAGTATTGGTATCGGATCGGTTTTGAAAAAAGTGGTATCGGAACATCCCTAATACCTACATGTGTATAATTGTATTTTATATTTTCATTCTGTTTTGTTTGACTTCACTGTAAAACACTTGTTTTTTGATTCGCTACAAAAATGAACAGAATGATGAACCTGAACATGTAAGTTTAATGAATTAAGTCACATCATCATTACAAAGAACCAAAAAAATCCTCTGTTTGAACACAAACACCGAGTCATCTGTAATGGAACTGGTCAGTTATTTTACTGCAAACAATTTCAACATGAATTCTTCAGTTTGGACGATGATTAATCAGTAACCTGTAAATTATCTGATTCAGGATTCTATTTAACCATCACAAATGTTGGTGTTTGTGTTCAGACTCAACCTGTAAATCGACCAAATGAACCTGAAACACCTAAATAACCAATACAAGCCTGTTTATCAGCTTCACTGTCGTCAGCAGGACTCGGGTGACTTTAGTCTTTATTTTCCTGTTTTATCAGTTTATTAATCTTCTGGTTTTTAATCCTCAGCAGAAACTGGACCTGGAGTTTAACCGCCGACCCGACTGCTGTGGAGCTCCATTAAACCCTCGTGTTTTTATTAATTCTTCTTCTTTTTATGCTGTCAGTCTCTGACATCAGCGAGCTGCATCTCTCCTCGTCTTTGATGTCGTTGCTGCTGAAAAAGACTTTCATCCTGATCAGAGGAGCGGTTTGTTCAGTCAACGCGTCTGACGGCGTTCCCTGGAACGTCTGGGAACGAGCTGAAATCACGACTCGACTGCGGGGACTTGGAAGAGAAGCAGCCGCTCTCCGTAGAGGTTTAGATTGTTTTGTGATTTGAAAACTTTCCAACCTGGAATCTGAAGGTTTGTTCTTTATTGTTCTGGTCAGTGATGGATGATATTGGTAAAAACTTTACCTATTTTATAGAACAGGTCATCTTGTTCCTGCTTTAAGTTTTAGTTTACAGCATCAACCTGAAACATTAACAAAAGTTTTTTTTAAAAAAGGAAAATGTGACAAGTTTTTAAAAAATACATTAAAGTAGAGATACTCAAAATACCTGAGGGCCACAAATGAGCCACGCTTTGGACACCTCAGATTTAATAATAAAAACAGAATCAATTACTCTGAATTTTTTTATTACAATATTCATTTCTCTCTACAAACTTTACAAAAAGAGAATTTAAAGTTGTTAAAGTGGTTTCAAAACTTGAGGATTTTCATGTTTTTAGTTTAGTCACCTGCTTTTTTTTTAGGTTTTTGTCTCAATTTGTTTCTGTATTAATTGAAAAGTGACAGCAAACTCAAAACACTTTAAAATAAACTAAATATCTGACATTATGTGACAAATGTGTACTTTTACTTTTTGAACCTTTTGATGAATCCAAGCTAGGAGTGGGTATCGGTATCGGTTTTTCAATAATATCGGCCAACATTGGCAATATCGGTAAATATCGGTATCGGTTTTTGTAATGATGACAATCATGACCTTTACATACTGTGCACATGTTATACATCAAACTGTTCGGCTACTTTTCCTCTCTCCCAAAATGTCAAAATATAACAATCTGATGTTTAGTTTTAGAGATATTTTTATTTATTTGGCACACCTTGCTTTAAATACCGTGTTTGTCTTTTTTTAATGAGGGCTACCACGCTTATATCGGTATCGGTTTATATCGGTATCGGTTTATATCGGTATCGGTTTATATCGGTATCGGTTTATATCGGTATCAGTTTATATCGGTATCAGTTTATATCGGTATCAGTTTATATCGGTATCGGTTTATATCGGTATCGGTTTATATCGGTATCGGAAATTAAGAGTTAGACAATATCGGATATCGGTGGAAAAGCCAATATTGAGCATCCCTAATCCAAGCACATTTCAGTCTTAATGTTTCGTCATATTTCATCTAATTTTCTATCACATTATTGGTTGTTTTTACCAGGTTCTTAAGAGTTCTCTGTTTTCTCCTGTTTCTCTTTATTTTATCCTCTTGTGAACATAGTGATCTAAAACACCAGCATCAATGAACCTAAACACAAAGACGTTCAATGAAAACCCATTCAGATCACTATTTATGAATCTCCTGAAATAGAAGCATCAAACCTGCTTCTCATAGGATGCCTGTGAATTTACTTTGACCTCTGAGGGATCTTATTCCTGATGTCATTTTTACCATATATGGAAAATACATGAAATTTAAAACTTAATGAGTGTTTTTTATTTGAACGCGATAAAGTGTAACATGAATATTTAATTAAATATGACACTGCCAGTGAAAAATAGTGGAAATAAATAAATAGATGTTGGACAATCAGGGTAAAAACATGTCAATTTGGGGGTTTTAGAATTAAAAACATTTATTATTGATCTGTCTGCTGGTTTAAAGGATAACAATAAAATAATTTATTAAAGGGTTAAAGCTTCCTTGTTTATGAACACATGAACGTCCAAAGGGAGTTCAATGCTGGTATTTTAAAAGGTTAAAACGTAAGTTGTAACGTTTTCATTGATACGTGATTAAAAACTCGCTGAATCAGCAGAATCACTAAAACGTCCTGGTGCTCCCAACACACACACACACACTTCCTCTCATCTACTTTGCTCTCCATCCTCCTCCTCTCTTTTCCTTCATGGTTTCCTTCTTATTGATCCCCCCCAACCCCTGTATCAGTAAATCACCATCCTGACAGCTCAATCTGTATTCACTTCCACAGCTCACACTCACACACACACTCCTCAGCAGTGTGCCCTTGTATACTTCGTCCTGCAGTTTGATGCCATCACTCTCCATCTCTCTCCCCCCCCCCCCCCCCCCCCCCCCCCCCCCCACTCCCCCACTCCCCTCTGTTTCTTATTTCTTCTCTAAAATGAAGCCAGTTCTTTGGTTCATTTAGTCATGCTAAAAGCTCGTATCTCCTGTAGCGTTGCCAAAAATGCTATGACCTCTGACCCCTGTGACCATCACAAACAATAATCCATCTTTTTCCCAATAACTCGGATTACAATGACTCTATTATGTTTTAACCTGAATTAACATTCCTACAGGTGTCCATTTCCCAGATGACCTCAACCAGACACTAGCTGTGTAATAAATACTCTTTAAAGATGTCTCTTCTTTAAAACCAAAGACTGGTATTCAACTGTAATCTCTTGTTTACAGTACATTCTCTCCACAGTGTCCTATCTTCAGGGTCATTCACACATCCACTCTCAAAGTGTTATAATGTGTTTCTCCTGGCTGGCTCGCCAATATGTAGCTAAAATAACTACTAGTTATTCCAAACGCTACACTCCGTTTTTCATCATTTTGATGTTTTTATATAAATCAGGTCTAATGGTCATCTTTCACACCATCAATGGTTTCATGGATGAATTTTCAAAAAAAAGTGTCCAGATGAGCTTTTGAAGTTGTGACGATCCAGAGTGAAAAGTGAGAAACACTTTTATTTTTATATTTGTGGAGCTACGAGGTTTTAGCCTCGTACCAGCGATGGTTTACTTTAGAACACAAACCTTGACTCCTGGTATGGATGCTTCACTAGTTCATCAACATCTTCAGATTCATGTTCTGTCAGACACTAGTTTATATTTTATACCAGAGCAAAGAAACATTCAGAAATAGGATCTGGGTCATTATAGACATTAAGGTTTGTGAAAAATAAAAAATCTTTAATAAAAAAACCTGTGATGTGACCCCAGGTTAAAGGTCAACCTGGTCTGACTGGGTCAACTCTGAATGTCTCACCGCTTTGTGGTTTCCATCTAGTCACATTCACCTAGTCACATTTATCTAGTCACATCCATCTAGTCACCTTATCTAGTCACATTTACTGAGTCACCTCCATCTAGTCACATTCACATAATCATACTCATCTAGTCACCTCCATCTAGTCACATTAACCTAGTCACGTTCATCTAGTCACCTCCATCTCGTCACATTAACCTAGTCACCTCCATCTAATCACATTCATCTAGTCACGTTCATCTAGTCACCTCCATCTAGTCACATTAACCTAGTCACCTCCATCTAATCACATTCATCTAGTCACGTTCATCTAGTCACCTCCATCTAGTCACATTAACCTAGTCACGTTCATCTAGTCACCTCCATCTCATCACATTAACCTAGTCACCTCCATCTAATCACATTCATCTAGTCACCTCCATGTAGTCACATTCATTGAGTGAAGTCGGGACTCGGGTCATGTCTCCAGTTTGTCAGGTCAGTTCCCTGGTCGGGACTTGAGTCACGTCTTGGGTCAGTGTAAACTCAGAGGGTGAAGGAAACATGAAGGAGTTTAAACGATGAGAGCTGATGAAGGCAGAGCGGACATCAGCCAGAACCATCTGAACACACACACACACACTCTAACACACACACACACACACCAACCATGGCCGACACGGGGGCATTCTGTCTGAACAGAAAACTGCATTATGACTCTGGACTGAATCCAGAATCTGAGAGTTTAAAGTCACCAGCTGCTGCCTGGTGACGGAGAAAGGGCAACAAGTCGGAAAAAAGCCTCGACCGTCTCCAGATAACCTAAAAATCAGTTCAAACTTCACTGTTAACTAGAAAATCAGTTAAACCCACATTAAACTCACTCTGTTAACTAGAGTTAACTAGAAAATCAGTTAAACCCACATTAAACTCACTCTGTTACCTAGAGTTAACTAGAAAATCAGTTAAACCCACATTAAACTCACTCTGTTAACTAGAGTTAACTAGAAAACCAGTTAAACCCACATTAAACTCACTCTGTTAACTAGAGTCAACTAGAAAATCAGTTAAACCCACATTAAACTCACTCTGTTACCTAGAGTCAACTAGAAAATCAGTTAAACCCACATTAAACTCACTCTGTTAACTAGAGTCAACTAGAAAATCAGTTAAACCCACATTAAACTCACTCTGTTACCTAGAGTCAACTAGAAAACCAGTTAAACCCACATTAAACTCACTCTGTTACCTAGAGTCAACTAGAAAACCAGTTAAACCCACATTAAACTCACTCTGTTACCTAGAGTCAACTAGAAAATCAGTTAAACCCACATTAAACTCACTC
>SSNR01000054.1:568041-592942 GCA_006937965.1 Callopanchax toddi | reverse complement strand
GGACCCAGAGACTGAATCTGGACCCAGAGACTGAATCAGGACCCAGAGACTGAATCTGGACCCAGAGACTGAATCTGGACCCAGAGACTGAATCTGGACACAGAGACTGAATCTGGACCCAGAGACTGAATCTGGACCCAGAGACTGAATCTGGACACAGAGACTGAATATGGACACAGAGACTGAATCTGGACCCTGAGACTGAATCTGGACACAGAGACTGAATCTGGACCCTGAGACTGAATCTGGACCCAGAGACTGAATCTGGACCCAGAGACTGAATCTGGACCCAGAGACTGAATCTGGACCCAGAGACTGAATCTGGACCCTGAGACTGAATCTGGACCCTGAGACTGAATCAGGACACAGAGACTGAATCTGGACCCAGAGACTGAATCAGGACCCAGAGACTGAATCAGGACACAGAGACTGAATCTGGACCCAGAGACTGAATCTGGACCCTGAGACTGAATCTGGACACAGAGACTGAATCTGGACACAGAGACTTAATCTGGACCCTGAGACTGAATCTGGACCCTGAGACTGAATCTGGACACAGAGACTGAATCTGGACACAGAAACTGAATCTGGACACAGAGACTGAATCTGGACACAGAGACTGAATCTGGACACAGAGACTGAATCAGGACACGGAGACTGAATCTGGACCCAGAGACTGAATCTGGACACAAAGACTGAATCTGGACACAGAGACTGAATCTGGACACAGAGACTGAATCTGGACACAGAGACTGAATCTGGACACAGAGACTGAATCTGGACCCAGAGACTGA
The DNA here is from genome assembly GCA_006937965.1 of Callopanchax toddi. Classification (NCBI taxonomy): domain Eukaryota; kingdom Metazoa; phylum Chordata; class Actinopteri; order Cyprinodontiformes; family Nothobranchiidae; genus Callopanchax; species Callopanchax toddi. The sequence goes on along the minus strand of SSNR01000054.1, from coordinate 592,148 downwards.
ATCTGGACCCTGAGACTGAATCTGGACCCAGAGACTGAATCTGGACACAGAGACTGAATCTGGACCCAGAGACTGAATCTGGACACAGAGACAGAGAAACTCCTCTTCCTTTATCTTCCTGTTGTTCCTGGAACCATCCCTCACCTCCAGCCTCTCCGGGGACGGCGCTCCTGTCACGCTCCACATCTAAAAGTATAAACGCCAAGCCGACCCCTCGGATGTGTGTGTGTGTGTGTGTGTGACAGGAGGGGGTTGTTGGGACAGATCCACTGACATCTTATCTCACTTTCTGTCAAAGCGTGACAAAAGCTGTCAGATATCACGTGTGTGTGTGTGTGTGTGTGTGTGTGTGTGTGTGTGTGTGTGTGTGTGTGTGTGTGTGTGTGGTGGGGGGGTAATGTGTTTTATCCATGAACTCCAGAAAATCACAGTTTAACCAGTTAGGTAGGATTTTCTACAGGTTTAAAATGTTTTCACACATTTTTCTTGACCAGGTTTAAATGCTGAATCAGCACTAAAACACTTCGTTAGACTCTCTGTTATATGTCTGTAAGTACAGCGAGTACTGTTAGGTACTTTTATACTTAGTAAAAAGTAGAACTTTAGTTGCACCAATAAAAGACATTCATCACATCTTTCTTTGCTCTTTAAATGTCACTACCTTGATCTGTCCTCCATGTAGAAACGAGTCACAGGATGTTGGCCTGTCACCCTATGGTTTAACTTCCTGGTACTTCTCACCACTTTAAAGTCACAGCTGACATTTCAGAGGAAACAAATCTCCATTTTGTTCTTCTAATGATGTAACCTGTAAACTATCAGCTACTTCAGCAAGTTAAAGGTAAAATGCCTCTATAGGGCACATTTTACTTTTATAAATTACATCACAAAGCATGAAATAACGCAGGTCAAATCAGGTCAAATCAGTGGGAAACTGAAGACCCAGAACCAGTTTAAAGGATTACAGAAAAACCTGGCTGCTGGTGAAAAAGGAGAGAAATGGATCAGGAGTTAAACTGGACTGGATCAGAATATAAACTGGACTGGATCAGAAGTTAAACTGGACTGGATCAGAAGTTAAACTGGATTGGATCGGGAGTTAAACTGGACTGGATCAGGATATAAACTGGAATGGATCAGGAGTTTAACTGGATTGGATCGGGAGTTAAACTGGACTGGTTCAGGATATAAACTGGAATGGATCAGGAGTTAAACTGGATTGGATTGGGAGTTAAACTGGACTGGATTAGGATATAAACTGGAATGGATCGGGAGTTAAACTGGACTGGATCAGGATATAAACTGGAATGGATCAGGAGTTAAACTGGACTGGATCGGGAGTTAAACTGGGTTGGATCAGGAGATAAACTGGACTGGATCAGGAGATAAACTGGACTGGATCAGGAGATAAACTGGACTGGATCAGGAGATAAACTGGACTGGATCAGGAGATAAACTGGACTGGATCAGGAGATAAACTGGACTGGATCAGGAAATAAACTGGACTGGATCGGGAGATAAACTGGACTGGATCAGGAAATAAACTGGACTGGATCGGGAGTTAAACTGGATTGGATCAGGAGGTAAACTGGATTGGATCAGGAGATAAACTGGACTGGATCAGGAAATAAACTGGACTGGATCGGGAGTTAAACTGGACTGGATCAGGAGATAAACTGGACTGGATCAGAAAATAAACTGGACTGGATCGGGAGATAAACTGGATTGGATCAGGAGATAAACTGGACTGGATCAGGAAATAAACTGGACTGGATCGGGAGATAAACTGGACTGGATCAGGAAATAAACTGGACTGGATCGGGAGTTAAACTGGATTGGATCAGGAGATAAACTGGACTGGATCAGGAAATAAACTGGACTGGATTGGGAGTTAAACTGGATTGGATCAGGAGATAAACTGGACTGGATCAGGAAATAAACTGGACTGGATCAGGAGATAAACTGGACTGGATCAGGACATAAACTGAACTGGATCAGGAGATAACCTGGACTGGATCAGGAGTTTTATGGTTGTTTTTATATGTTCTGACTTTTATTATTAGTAACTTGATGACTGTCTGTCAGTCGTTACCATGACAATAAACTAATAAATCCTGACTTTATCTCATCACCTCTCGCTCTATGTTCCGACTGAAGTGCTCCTGATGTTTCTTTATTTTATCAGAGTGTTTATTTGTCAATAAACGAGGCCTTTTGGCGCCTTTGACAGACGCTGAGTCCTCATCAAGGCTGAGACACATCTGCTGCTGCCAGAGCACCTTCAACACACACATCACGTCTCTGCCTCTGTGTGTGTGTGTGTGTGTGTGTGACATCCGTGACCAATCAAGACAGAAGCCACAGGCTTTCCAACTGCTGTCCCCTGAGACGGAGCACCGGTTCGTCCCACACACACACGGTGACAGATTGGTAGTTTATGGGTGTTAACAGACACAAGGAGCTTCTCTCTTCACCATCATCAGTCATCCTCCTCCTCCTCCTCCTCCTGCGTATTAAAGCAGGAAACAAACAGGGAGTGGCTGGCAGACGGAGGTCACCGCTGTGACCTCTGAAACAAAGCCTGAGTGCGTGCACGTGAGGGGAAAAAGAAATTTAAAGGGGTGTGAGTGGAGGTGAAAGGTCAACAACACGTTGATCCGAGGCAGAGGTCACCATTAGAAGAAGGAGAAATGAGGAGATCCTTCTAACGAGGAATCAAACGCGTTAATCCCACCTCTGATCCCATCCTGTGTTTCGCTCTCCACTCTCCCTTTAATGTCCCAAACGTCCCGCGCAGCAGAGGTAAAATGTCACGGAGAGCGACGGAGCTCTCAGGAGGTCAGAGCTCTTGTGTGATGAAGACGAGTCGAGTGGAGAGCAGCGAGGAAGGACAAAGGAATCAAGCAGGTGTTGACATTTTTCCAACAGTGCAGATTAGAGCAACAAAAGGTGGACGAGAGGCTGTTAAACATCAAGAGGCTCCATTATTTACCGGGGAACATTTAGATCTTTATCAGAGCCGAAAAGGTTGATTTTACAGTGGAAAAATGACTGAATAAAAACAGAAGGACAAACGTCTAATGTTCCTACGGAGCCTGGTGTCGTTGGAAGGACTGGGATTTTAAGGTTTAAATCATTTTAAACCTAGGGGGGCCTGGGGAGGGGTGCATTCTGGGATCGTGTTTGTGTAAAACAGCTAGCTATACCTAGCTTGTTTGCAGAACTTGTTTTACAAACTTTGGAGATAAATTATTAAAGGAATTCTTCTGGAAGTTATTAAAATATCTCAACTTTTTTGCAAGATTTCTAAATTTGATCTTCAATGAAATTTTGGACCCTTGAAAAGTTTACAAGAATCAAAAAGCCCAGTACTTACCGGTACATATTAAAGTGATAATATGCAACTTTTTCATATGTTTAAATCTTCTCCTTGAGCCAGTCTGTGCTAATCTGACTCTTTACAGAGTTAATGAAAAGTCACTTAGCCCCATCTGGTGGTTAGATCCAGAATACCACGATTGAAAGATCTCCGTCGCCGTCACGGTACCCAGGAAGTCACGTGTCTCACGAGGGTTAGGCTAACCCAATGTAGCTAGCTGTTATGCTAGCTCTGGAGTGTTTTTAGCTCATGATTCCTGATTTTTCCCATCTCTCCCTGCTTGAACACAGCTGATTTCTTTGAAGGAGTAAATAACCGCTCCTGTAGAAAGCTATGAAGGCTGAGGAGACATTTCAACAGGTAGATTTAGGCGTTTAGAAGCTGAAACAATATGCTAACTTGTGTAATGCAGTGATTTAAAACGGACACCAGAGGGAGCCCAAAACAGGCAAAACTGCATATTATCACTTTAAGTACTTAAAGGTGTAGGTACTGGGAACTTACTGGGGTATTTACTAGGGGTTGAACGACTTGCTATTTTTACAAGTCGACTACCAAGTAATAAAAGTCGCGTCGACTAATCGCTGATGACGTCATACATACGGCGTATAGAGGACAGCTTTATAAAACTTGATGGGCTTTATTGCAAAAACGTATGTTTATGCTGACAACAAACAGCTGAGAGAGAGCAGCTGTTTTAGGAGCACTTTGGTTTTAATATCAAGTCTTTAGACTAAAATGCTGATTAGTTTTAGTCACATGTTTATATGAAAACAGTTTTAAGTTTTAGGTCAGTTTTAGGTCTGTTGTTCGGCCATAATCATAACAAAGACATTCGCTATTTAATGAATAAAATCACTCAAAGCTTGATAGCCGAGCCATTAGCTTGTTAGCTTAGCTGTTAGCACATCGGAGGTTTGAATAGCGCCGCATTTTTAGTAAAACAAGAGATAAAGAAAGCAAAGACTCACCGTTAAGTTGATTAAATCAGGACAATCGATTGGCAAGGGCATCAAAAGCTGACGAGAAGTATTCTTTGAGTAAATATCCATTCTATTAGCGCAGCGCCAGACCGGAACACATCAAAGGAAACGGAACAAAACCCCTTCAAAATAAAAGTTCACGTGATCAGCGAAGAGTCGACCTTTGTTTTAAAACGTCACTACAGCCCACAAAAGTCGACTAGTCGACTAGTTCGTGCAACCCCTAGTATTTACATGGTACTTAAAGAGGTATGTTCAGAGTATGTACTGAAGTACATACAGGGTTCTTACCCAGTACATATCACTGCAAGTACCCAGTACCTCACCTAAGAACCCAGTATTTACATTCCCTTATAAGTAGCTGATATCTGCCCTGTACTTGCTCCTGTAAGTACCCTGTACGTATTTACCCAGTGTATACTCTTGTAAATAGCTGGTATCTATGGGCCCGTTTCCACTATCGGAACTTCGGGGTAATTTTACCGGAACTTTGCGGCGCGCGACTGTTTCCAATGATGCGGGCCATTTTGAGAGGGCTGTCTTCAGGGACCAATGGAGTCCCTGATCAGGGGCAGGTACCCGGATCGGCCCGATTGACTCGCGGAGTGGTAAATGTGGTTAACTCGTGCTGATTGGTTGTGGGATGAAGGAAAATGATGAAAGCAGACCACGCCGAGATAAATGACCTGTGTGTTGTTGTCGGAGCTGTAAAATGACCGTGTCTTCGAGGTTGGATTAGTTCATCATCCTTCTGTTCATCACTCCATCACTATGGATAAAAACAGAGAAATACGCCACAACCATCGCTTCTTCGTCCATCGTTGATCTATTTATTATTCTCCACTTCCTCGTCTGTTGGCGCCTTTACGCTTGTCAGTGACGTCGATGCTGACGTCTTACAAAAGTTCCAGAAAGGTGGAGCTGTAATGGAGACACAACAGCTGAGAGGACCGAGCCACAGGAATGTCCCGGTCACTTTCCCCTCACAGAAATTACCCCGAAGTTCCGATAGTGGAAACGAGGCTTATCTCTGTACATACGGCTGTACGTACCCAGTACTTACGCCACATATTCCCTTGTAGGTATCTGGTTTCTATCCTGTACAGTTGATTTAAAATGTTAACGTAAACAAAGAACAGGAGTCATGGATGAAGCTCAGAGAGAGCAGGTTTAAACATCACTTCCTAACGGGGAACGTGAGACCTGGTGAATCCCAGCTCTCTGGTCCCGCCTCCACCTGTCTGACTGACAGGAGGCAGCAGGTGAGGCGGCGTTATTAACGTCCAGACCATCAGACTGAGGGAACGCGTTTCCTTCCACCTGTTTTAGTCATATTTGGCCTGAATTGTGTAAAAAGCATATTTATCCACGTAAAAGCGACGCACACTGCCTGTCATGTCTCTGAAGTTTTAAAATCATTTCTTCTAAAACAGGCTCAGACATAAGCAACAGAACCGCCTCGACTAACACCCGGAGGCTTCGGGTTTATTTTTAGTGTCCGTGTTTAGTCACCAGTGTGTGTGTGTGTGTGTGTGCGTGCTGGGGGTTGGTGGCTGTCAATCAGAACCACTGTAGCGTAAAGATGGAGGAGGGGCGTTGCCGTGGGGAACGATGAAGAGATCATCCCCTTCCTCCTCTCGTTTTCCTTCCCCTTTCAGTTTCCCTTGTTTTCCTGAAGTTTCTATATTCTCTGAATAATAACAGATAAACGTATTTAGAGGTAGAGTCTGTTGGTGTTTTATCGTCTGTCCTGAAGCAGAAAGGAGCCGCTCGCTTCCGTTTCACCTGATTTATTCCAGGTAAACTCAGACTGGTTGATTCTGATCGCTTTTCTTCTCTCCTGCCTCAGACTGAATATTAACACTCGCTTGGACACACACCCCAAAGCGCACGTTCAGAGGTCGACACGCCAGCGCAGACCGCGGCCCTGCAGGGGATTATGGGTAGGCCTGAGCAGTAGCTGTCAGCAAGAACTCTTTATCCAACGATCTCTCGAACGCACGCCGCAGACGAATCTCTCTGGATTTTTAGATTTGTGAAATTGTCCTTCAAGCTTTATCCTCACCCTGAAGAGTGTGTGTGTGTGTGTGTGTGTGTGTGTGTGTGTGTGTGTGTGTGTGTGTGTGTGTGTGTGTGTGTGTGATTAGCACTAATATAAAAATCACAAACTCCTTTTCTAAAACTGAAGCTGAGGTCTAAATAATCCTCTGGATTTTAATGATACGGAAATAAATACTAGTACACAGGTGATACTAGTACACAGATGATACTAGTACACAGATGATGCTAGTACACAGATGATGCTAGTACACAGATACTAGTACACAGGTGATACTAGTACACAGGTGATACTAGTACACAGATAATACTAGTACACAGATACTAGTACACAGGTGATACTAGTACACAGGTGATACTAGTACACAGATACTAGTACACAGATACTAGTACACAGGTGATACTAGTACACAGGTGATACTAGTACACAGGTGATACTAGTACACAGGTGATACTAGTACACAGATACTAGTACACAGATACTAGTACACAGGTGATACTAGTACACAGATACTATTACACAGATACTAGTACACAGATGATGCTAGTACACAGATGATGCTAGTACACAGATACTAGTACACAGGTGATACTAGTACACAGATGATGCTAGTACACAGATACTAGTACACAGGTGATACTAGTACACAGGTGATACTAGTACACAGATGATACTAGTACACAGGTGATACTAGTACACAGGTGATACTAGTACACAGGTGATACTAGTACACAGATGATACTAGTACACAGATGATGCTAGTACACAGATACTATTACACAGATACTAGTACACAGATGATACTAGTACACATGATACTAGTACACAGATGATACTAGTACACAGATAATACTAGTACACAGATGATGCTAGTACACAGATACTATTACACAGATACTAGTACACAGATGATACTAGTACACATGATACTAGTACACAGATGATACTAGTACACAGATGGTACTAGTACACAGAAAGTCAAAGTACGGTTTCTCTGGTGAAGTGAAAAAACAAAAAGTCCTAAAAGAGCTAATTAATTAATTAATCATTAATTAATTAATCAATTAATTTCCTGGTTCAACCAGACTGATGAACTTCCTGTCTCCTTCACATTAAAAGACACTCATTAATAGTTTGAAACCAAAGTGTGTAAATCTTCAACACGTCCACGTCACCATTACATCCATAGTTGTATTCCTTCGGCTGGTTTTATATTTATGTTGTTTCAGTATTTTTATCACTATTATTGTAGAACTGTTGTTCACTATCTTATTGTTTGTGGTTGTAGTGTTTGATTTTCACGTGGGTTTTTATTTTTTCGGTGCTCTGAATGGATTTTAAATGTTGTGATGAACTGGATTAAATCATATTTTCACTAATATTCTGATTGTATCACTATATTGCTCACTACTGTTTATTGTTTTATCTTATGCTTCACCATTTTTTAATTTCATCACTGTGTTGTTCACTTTTATCAATTTATCACCACATTGTTCGTTACCATTACAATGTTACTGTTATTCACTATTATCAATGCTTTGTTCACTATTATGACTTTATCACTGTGTTGTTGACTGTTAGGATTTATTATAGTGTTGTTCACTATGATCGTGACATCACCATATTGTTCACTATTGTTGCACTTTTACCACCATATTCACAAGAACAATTTACAATATTATGACTGTATTCACTATTATGATTTATTGATCGAATTGTTCACTAATATGAACTTATCTCCACTTTGTTCACTAACACTATGTTTTTGTCACCATTTTTTCACTATTATCAATGCTTTGTTCACTATTATGGCTTTATCACTTATTGTTGACTGTTGGGATATATTATAGTGTTGTTCACTATGATCGTGACTTCACCATATTGTTCACTATTATGACTTTATCAATGTTATTCACTATTATCAGTGCTTTGTTCACTATTATGACTTTATCACTGTGTTGTTGACTGTTAGGATTTATGATAGTGTTGTTCACTATGATTGTGACTTCACCATATTGTTCACTATTGTTACACTTTTTTCACCATATTCATGATTACAATTTACAATATTATGACTGTATTCACTATTATCATTTATTTATCAAATTGTTCACTAATATGAACTTATCTCCACTTTGTTCACTAACACTATGTTTTTGTCACCATTTTTTCACTATTAATATGGTTTTATCACCATTATTATTTTATTATTAACTTTTTCATCTGGAGAACCAAAAACCGCTGACTCTATAAAAACCTGGTGAACTTTTCAGGTTCAGTCTTTTATTCTAGGTGCTCCTGTATAAATGAGGTCATCTTTATGTCACTTTTAAAACAGTCTGAAGATTCATTTAGGTCCTAACTGATTCTGTGAACTCAAATAAACTGTGACGATACTTTGTTGTAAAAGTAAAAATATCGATGATGAGTTTTAATAAATAGTTACAGTGTGGTTGTGTAATTGTTTACAATAAAAAAGAGATGAAAATAAGAAACCAAAGAGCAGCAGGATCTTCTTCTGTTCTGTAAGCCAAGACAAGCTAAATGACTCCGGTAATTAATTACCATATATTGATTTTTAAAGGCCACAGCGATCGTGCAGCAGAGCAAACAGGATGTGAAATCATTTGTCTGCAGCATGTTAAAGTTCTCCGGAGACCTCGGTAATAACAGCGCTGACGTTCCTCGGTAAAACCGCTGATCCTAAAGCTGCTGCTGCTGATAACAACGAAGGGCCGGCACCTCGGGAACCGGAGGCTCCGTGTTGGTTAAATATGAAACACTGAACAAACTGATAAAAGCAGCTCAGAGAGACGAATCTACAAAACCTGACCAATAGAAAAGGTTTATCAGGATGTTATTTCACAGCTAAACTTCTGCAAGACGTTTTTATAGAAACGGACCCAAAAATCATCTGGGTGTTTAAACTAATACGATCACTAAAAACCCTTTTTTCTCTCCTGGTTTGTGAATGCACCATCACTAAGGGCTTTTACACTGAAACTTTGACTTCCAGACTCAAAATAAATTTTAAATATTTATGTTTCTCTGAGGAAACTTGGAATTAAGTGAATTCTGTTTCAGGTCAGAACTGTATCGGCTCTCAAGACCAGAATCAGTGCATCGTTACATTTTAATGAAAAACAACCAGATTTCTGAATCTTCTGTGATGTTTTCTTCTAATTTGACCAGATGTTCATCATCAGCTACAGCCTAGACGTCTGTTTGGGTTTCTATACAGAAAGATCTCCTGGATTCTATTTAAACTCTAAGAAAGTCATTATTGGATCTACATGGTCAACTTTTGGAGGCAACTCAATTCAAGATGGCCGCCACAGTTGGTCAACATCAGCAAACACAAAAATGGCAACAGCTCAGTCGGTTCTTCAGGCGTTAAAATAAAACGTGGTTTCACAGTAGCTCAGAGTCAAGAGTTAAAGTCACACTATGTAACTTTTTCCTATTTTAAATCCTGTCCTTGATCCAGTCTGAACTAGTCTGACCCTTTACAGGTTAATAAAAGTCTTGGATCCAGAATACCACGTCTGTAACTTCTGAGTCTCTGGTCCGGTGTCCTGAAGTCTCACAAAGTCCCGTGTCTCAGAGGGCTAGGCTAACCCAATGTGGCTAGCTGTTATGCTAGCTCCGGAGTGTTTTTAGCTCATGATTCCTGATTTTTCCCATCTCTCCCTGCTTGAACAGCTGATTTCTTTGACTGAGTGATGAACCGCTCCAGTAGAAAGCAGTGAAGGCTGAGGAGACATTTAACAGGGAGATTTAGGGCTTTCTGAGCAGAAACTATGCTAACGTTTTAACGGCAGTGATTTAAAACGGACACTAGGGGGTGCTAAAAAACAAGCAAAAACTGCATAGTGTGCCTTTAACCAAACAACATAATGTCTCGACATCAGATGATCTTAGTTTAAAACTCTAACATAACAATAAGAGGGCTATACTTCCAGGAATAATTACATTTATATCTGTCTATATATCTTCTGAGTATAAAGATTTAATGATGTTGTGACACATGTATACATAGAATGAGTTAGAAATATGTCTGTAATTATCAGAAAAACTTTCCTTAACATTTCCGCACTGCTGGGTTTTGCCTGAACAGAAATATGACGAATGTTTTTCCATCCGTTTTGACAGTGAAGCCATCAGAGGTTTGCGCCATTAAGAATTGATCTGAAGCTCAGAATCGTGTCAGTATTTTCTGTGTATTTAGTGGTGAGTGTGATGGATCACTACAGCTCCCCGTTAACATGAAGCCCAGTGCGTCGATAGACGTGTTTTATGTGTGGTGAGGGTTCCAGCTGTATGTAGGTCAGAAGCTGTCTCCGTTTTTCTGCTCCCACCAAGCGAAACCGTCTGGTTTCTACATGTTCCGGCTGCACCCGCTTGTCGAGCGCACCAAGAAACAGGCTCGTTAGGCTAATTAGTCAGATTAATGCAGAGGTGACCGGAGTGGCAGAGGGGCCCCGGGGCCGAACAGATGGGACGGTACCACCAGCAGCCTGGTGCTGAGCTCACAGTCAACAGTTCAACGCTGTGAACAGAGCGACGGTAACAGGGGTCAAACCTGGACAATATTTACAGGTAAAGGGTTTTTATAAACCAGTAGAGAGTAGACCGCCACCAGCCCCCTCCTGATGGACGGATCTCATTCTACTGGACTAATTAGACCGTTTTAACCGGGACATGATGACGGCTGAATTCTAGAGGAGGCTCTATTAATAAACATTCTGAATGTCGTGGTGATGTTCCTCAGTGTTCTAAACAAAAGGACCAGAGTCTTTCAATCCAGGGATGGGGAACCTCCGGTCTCCGGGCCGCATGTGGACCGCAGAACCCTTTTATCTGTCCCACCGAGCAACGTCAGAAAAACAAAATGGCTCAACTCAGAGGGAAAAATACCAACAACCAGCTGTGTCTCTGTGATTACATCAACGGTAATTCATATATCTGAGCCAGAATCAGAGTCAGTGAACGCAACATGAGGTCAAGGGTCAGCGAGAGATGAGACACAGAGACAGACTGGTGTCCTTCATGTAGACCGACTGGTGTCCATCATGTAGACCGACTGGTGTCCATCATGTAGACCGACTGGTGTCCATCATGTAGACCGACTGGTGTCCATCATGTAGACCGACTGGTGTCCTTCATGTAGACCGACTGGTGTCCTTCATGTAGACCGACTGGTGTCCTTCATGTAGACCGACTGGTGTCCTTCATGTAGACCGACTGGTGTCCTTCATGTAGACCGACTGGTGTCCTCCATGTAGACCGACTGGTGTCCTTCATGTACCGACTGGTGTCCTTCATGTACCGACTGGTGTCCTTCATGTAGACCGACTGGTGTCCTTCATGTAGACCGACTGGTGTCCTTCATGTAGACCGACTGGTGTCCTTCATGTAGACAGACTGGTGTCCTTCATGTACCGACTGGTGTCCTTCATGTAGACCGACTGGTGTCCATCATGTAGACCGACTGGTGTCCTTCATGTAGACCGACTGGTGTCCTTCATGTAGACCGACTGGTGTCCTTCATGTAGACCGACTGGTGTCCATCATGTAGACCGACTGGTGTCCTTCATGTACCGACTGGTGTCCTTCATGTACCGACTGGTGTCCTTCATGTAGACCGACTGGTGTCCATCATGTAGACCGACTGGTGTCCTCCATGTAGACCGACTGGTGTCCTCCATGTAGACCGACTGGTGTCCTCCATGTAGACCGACTGGTGTCCTTCATGTACCGACTGGTGTCCTTCATGTACCGCCTGGTGTCCTTCATGTAGACCGACTGGTGTCCTCCATGTAGACCGACTGGTGTCCTTCATGTAGACCGACTGGTGTCCATCATGTAGACCGACTGGTGTCCTTCATGTACCGACTGGTGTCCTTCATGTACCGACTGGTGTCCTTCATGTAGACCGACTGGTGTCCTTCATGTAGACCGACTGGTGTCCATCATGTAGACCGACTGGTGTCCTTCATGTACCGACTGGTGTCCTTCATGTAGACCGACTGGTGTCCATCATGTAGACCGACTGGTGTCCTTCATGTAGACCGACTGGTGTCCATCATGTAGACAGACTGGTGTCCTTCATGTACCGACTGGTGTCCTTCATGTAGACCGACTGGTGTCCTTCATGTACCGACTGGTGTCCTTCATGTACCGACTGGTGTCCTTCATGTACCGACTGGTGTCCTTCATGTAGACCGACTGGTGTCCTTCATGTAGACAGACTGGTGTCCTTCATGTAGACCGACTGGTGTCCTTCATGTAGACCGACTGGTGTCCTTCATGTACCGACTGGTGTCCTTCATGTAGACCGACTGGTGTCCATCATGTAGACCGACTGGTGTCCTTCATGTACCGACTGGTGTCCTTCATGTACCGACTGGTGTCCTTCATGTAGACCGACTGGTGTCCTTCATGTAACCGACTGGTGTCCTTCATGTAGACCGACTGGTGTCCTTCATGTAGACCGACTGGTGTCCTTCATGTACCGACTGGTGTCCTTCATGTAGACCGACTGGTGTCCTTCATGTACCGACTGGTGTCCTTCATGTACCGACTGGTGTCCTTCATGTAGACCGACTGGTGTCCTTCATGTAGACACACTGGTGTCCTCCATGTAGACCGACTGGTGTCCTTCATGTACCGACTGGTGTCCTTCATGTACCGACTGGTGTCCTTCATGTACCGACAGGTGTCCTTCATGTACCGACTGGTGTCCTTCATGTACCGACTGGTGTCCTTCATGTAGACCGACTGGTGTCCTTCATGTAGACCGACTGGTGTCCTTCATGTAGACCGACTGGTGTCCATCATGTAGACCGACTGGTGTCCTTCATGTACCGACTGGTGTCCTTCATGTACCGACTGGTGTCCTTCATGTACCGACTGGTGTCCTTCATGTACCGACTGGTGTCCTTCATGTACCGACTGGTGTCCTTCATGTAGACCGACTGGTGTCCTCATGTACCGACTGGTGTCCTTCATGTAGACCGACTGGTGTCCATCATGTAGACCGACTGGTGTCCTTCATGTACCGACTGGTGTCCTTCATGTACCGACTGGTGTCCTTCATGTACCGACTGGTGTCCTTCATGTAGACCGACTGGTGTCCTCCATGTAGACCGACTGGTGTCCTTCATGTAGACAGACTGGTGTCCATCATGTAGACCGACTGGTGTCCATCATGTAGACCGACTGGTGTCCTTCATGTAGACCGACTGGTGTCCTTCATGTACCGACTGGTGTCCTTCATGTACCGACTGGTGTCCTTCATGTACCGACTGGTGTCCTTCATGTAGACCGACTGGTGTCCTTCATGTAGACCGACTGGTGTCCTCCATGTAGACCGACTGGTGTCCTTCATGTACCGACTGGTGTCCTTCATGTACCGACTGGTGTCCTTCATGTACCGACTGGTGTCCTTCATGTACCGACTGGTGTCCTTCATGTAGACCGACTGGTGTCCATCATGTAGACAGACTGGTGTCCTTCATGTAGACAGACTGGTGTCCTTCATGTAGACCGACTGGTGTCCTTCATGTAGACCGACTGGTGTCCATCATGTAGACAGACTGGTGTCCTTCATGTAGACCGACTGGTGTCCATCATGTAGACCGACTGGTGTCCATCATGTAGACAGACTGGTGTCCTTCATGTAGACCGACTGGTGTCCTTCATGTAGACCGACTGGTGTCCTTCATGTAGACCGACTGGTGTCCTCCATGTAGACCGACTGGTGTCCTCCATGTAGACCGACTGGTGTCCTCCATGTAGACCGACTGGTGTCCTCCATGTAGACCGACTGGTGTCCTTCATGTACCACCGACTGGTGTCCTTCATGTACAGACTGGTGTCCTTCATGTAGACAGACTGGTGTCCTTCATGTACAGACTGGTGTCCATCATGTAGACAGACTGGTGTCCTTCATGTAGACCGACTGGTGTCCATCATGTAGACCGACTGGTGTCCTTCATGTAGACCGACTGGTGTCCTTCATGTACCGACTGGTGTCCTTCATGTAGACCGACTGGTGTCCTTCATGTAGACCGACTGGTGTCCTTCATGTAGACAGACTGGTGTCCTTCATGTACCGACTGGTGTCCATCATGTAGACCGACTGGTGTCCTTCATGTACCGACTGGTGTCCTTCATGTACCGACTGGTGTCCTTCATGTAGACCGACTGGTGTCCTTCATGTAGACCGACTGGTGTCCTTCATGTAGACAGACTGGTGTCCTTCATGTAGACTGGTGTCCATCATGTAGACCGACGGGTGTCCTTCATGTAGACCGACTGGTGTCCTTCATGTACCGACTGGTGTCCTTCATGTACCGACTGGTGTCCTTCATGTACCGACTGGTGTCCTTCATGTACCGACTGGTGTCCTTCATGTAGACCGACTGGTGTCCTTCATGTACCGACTGGTGTCCTTCATGTACCGACTGGTGTCCTTCATGTAGACCGACTGGTGTCCATCATGTAGACAGACTGGTGTCCTTCATGTAGACCGACTGGTGTCCCTCATGTAGACCGACTGGTGTCCTTCATGTAGACCGACTGGTGTCCTTCATGTACCGACTGGTGTCCTTCATGTACCGACTGGTGTCCTTCATGAGACAGACTGGTGTCCTTCATGTAGACCGACTGGTGTCCATCATGTAGACCGACTGGTGTCCTTCATGTACCGACTGGTGTCCTTCATGTAGACCGACTGGTGTCCTTCATGTAGACCGACTGGTGTCCTTCATGTACCGACTGGTGTCCTTCATGTACCGACTGGTGTCCTTCATGTACCGACTGGTGTCCTTCATGTAGACCGACTGGTGTCCATCATGTAGACAGACTGGTGTCCTTCATGTACCGACTGGTGTCCTTCATGTAGACCGACTGGTGTCCTTCATGTAGACCGACTGGTGTCCTTCATGTACCGACTGGTGTCCTGCATGTACCGACTGGTGTCCTTCATGTACCGACTGGTGTCCTTCATGTAGACCGACTGGTGTCCTCCATGTAGACCGACTGGTGTCCTCCATGTAGACCGACTGGTGTCCTCCATGTAGACCGACTGGTGTCCTTCATGTACCGACTGGTGTCCTTCATGTAGACCGACTGGTGTCCTTCGTGTACCGACTGGTGCCCTTCATGTACCGACTGGTGTCCTTCATGTAGACCGACTGGTGTCCTTCATGTAGACCGACTGGTGTCCTTCATGTAGACCGACTGGTGTCCTTCATGTAGACCGACTGGTGTCCTTCATGTAGACCGACTGGTGTCCATCATGTAGACCGACTGGTGTCCTTCATGTACCGACTGGTGTCCTTCATGTAGACCGACTGGTGTCCATCATGTAGACCGACTGGTGTCCATCATGTAGACCGATGGGTGTCCATCATGTAGACCGACTGGTGTCCATCATGTAGACCGATGGGTGTCCATCATGTAGACCGATGGGTGTCCATCATGTAGACCGACTGGTGTCCTTCATGTAGACAGACTGGTGTCCTTCATGTACCGACTGGTGTCCTTCATGTAGACCGACTGGTGTCCTTCATGTACACCGACGGGTGTCCTCCATGTAGACCGACTGGTGTCCTCCATGTAGACCGACTGGTGTCCTCCATGTAGACCGACTGGTGTCCTTCATGTACCGACTGGTGTCCTTCATGTACCGACTGGTGTCCTTCATGTAGACCGACTGGTGTCCTCCATGTAGACCGACTGGTGTCCATCATGTAGACAGACTGGTGTCCTTCATGTACCGACTGGTGTCCTTCATGTACCGACTGGTGTCCTTCATGTAGACAGACTGGTGTCCTTCATGTAGACAGACTGGTGTCCTTCATGTAGACAGACTGGTGTCCTTCATGTAGACAGACTGGTGTCCTTCATGTAGACCGACGGGTGTCCATCATGTAGACCGACTGGTGTCCAGCATGTAGACCGACTGGTGTCCTTCATGTACCGACTGGTGTCCTTCATGTACCGACTGGTGTCCTTCATGACCGACTGGTGTCCTTCATGTAGACCGACTGGTGTCCATCATGTAGACAGACTGGTGTCCTTCATGTAGACCGACTGGTGTCCATCATGTAGACCGACTGGTGTCCTTCATGTAGACCGACTGGTGTCCTTCATGTACCGACTGGTGTCCTTCATGTACCGACTGGTGTCCTTCATGTAGACAGACTGGTGTCCTTCATGTAGACAGACTGGTGTCCTTCATGTAGACAGACTGGTGTCCTTCATGTAGACCGACTGGTGTCCTTCATGTAGACCGACTGGTGTCCTTCATGTACCGACTGGTGTCCTTCATGTACCGACTGGTGTCCTTCATGTAGACCGACTGGTGTCCATCATGTAGACAGACTGGTGTCCTTCATGTAGACCGACTGGTGTCCTTCATGTAGACCGACTGGTGTCCTTCATGTACCGACTGGTGTCCTTCATGTACCGACTGGTGTCCTTCATGTACCGACTGGTGTCCTTCATGTAGACCGACTGGTGTCCTTTATGTAGACAGACTGGTGTCCTTCATGTAGACAGACTGGTGTCCTTCATGTGACCGACTGGTGTCCTTCATGTACCGACTGGTGTCCTTCATGTACCGACTGGTGTCCTTCATGTAGACCGACTGGTGTCCATCATGTAGACAGACTGGTGTCCTTCATGTAGACAGACTGGTGTCCTTCATGTAGACCGACTGGTGTCCTTCATGTACCGACTGGTGTCCTTCATGTACCGACTGGTGTCCTTCATGTAGACCGACTGGTGTCCATCATGTAGACAGACTGGTGTCCTTCATGTAGACAGACTGGTGTCCTTCATGTAGACCGACTGGTGTCCTTCATGTAGACAGACTGGTGTCCTTCATGTAGACCGACTGGTGTCCTTCATGTACCGACTGGTGTCCTTCATGTACCGACTGGTGTCCTTCATGTACCGACTGGTGTCCTTCATGTAGACCGACTGGTGTCCTTCATGTAGACCGACTGGTGTCCATCATGTAGACAGACTGGTGTCCTTCATGTAGACAGACTGGTGTCCTTCATGTAGACCGACTGGTGTCCTTCATGTAGACAGACTGGTGTCCTTCATGTAGACCGACTGGTGTCCTTCATGTAGACCGACTGGTGTCCATCATGTAGACAGACTGGTGTCCATTGTGGAGAACTCAGAGGATAACGGATCCAGAAAGCTGATATTTTGTCAGGAGAAATTGACGAGTCAGCATTTTTTCATCCAATAAAAACAAACCCGTGAGTTCAGCTTGTGTCCAGGTGCTGGTTGTGATGGAAAACTTGGTGATTTTTGCCCAGTGTGAATGGTAAACACACTGACTGTGGAGCTCAGAGGACTTTATAAAAACCATTTGGCCCCTAAGCAGGAAAAGGTTTCCCACCTGATTTAAACAGATGAATGAAGGAGGAGGAACGACACCGTTACTGCAGACGTGAAGCAGAACGTTTGTCTGGACCTGAGTCTAGGAGTCTTTTGAAAAGGTTAGAACTCAGGTGAGTTTTCAAGATTTGACCACATCTTTTGATGGTTTAAACAAAGTCAGGTTGTAGTTTTTATCAAAGTAAATGTTTGTGGTCTTTAATCATTCTTTAGCTCTTTCAAAACTTTAAAAATACATTAAAATTCCAGCTTTTCAATCACCAGTATGAATCATCACGCTCCATTTAACTTCACCTGCTTCAACCTTAAAAAGAACAAACTGAGCTGTAAAAATACCAGAAACTGACGGGTAAAGAGAAACCGTACGGATGCTCTTCATGTGTTTTTAAGGTAAATCCTGACTGAGTTTACGGGATGAACTTCTCACACTGAACATGTTTAAATTAAAGACGTTTTTAATGTTCGAACAACGAGAACGGAGATGTTTGGTCTCTACATCCAGTCCAATCACTGACCTTCAGAATCAGAGAAAACCTCAGAGATGATTTCTATTATTTTACCTGTTTGAGTTTTAAAGCAGGTTTCTTCTTTCCTCTAAATTAAGGGAATCTTTCTACCGGCGCTCAGAGCGGCGCTGTAGAGCTGACGTAACCCCGGTGTTTCTGGGTAAATGTTCCGCTGAGCGTTCAGGCTCCAGGCTCGCCCACCGGCTTCCTGCTCCTTCATGTGAAAACGTTAATTTCATAATTAGAAGCAACACCAGCAGAACAGCTGAAGAACTAAATGTTCATTTAGTCAGAATGAAACAAACAAAAAGAAATCCGACCTCTTCTATCTGGTTCTAAACTTTGATCACAAACAGGTTCATCTAAAAACATCACGGTGTCATTAAAACGTTCTAGATTTATTGTCACTGGTCTCAGAAAGTTTAACTCGTTTATAGATCCATCCATCACAGAGTGAAATGTTTCAAGTCTTCATTTCTTGAATTTTGATGTTATGGCTGCAGATAATAAAACCTAAGATTCAGTGTCTCAGAAAGTCAGATCAATAAAAAGGGTCAATTAAACAGAAACATCTGAAGAGTGTTCATTTCTATGAACTCAACACCTGGTTGGACCAGGCCCCAAGTCCTGCTGGGAAGTGAAACCAGCATCTCCATAAAGCTGGTCAGCAGAAGAACACATGAAGGTCTCTATGTCCTGGTAGAGGCTGCGTTGATGTGGACACAGTGGACCAACACCAGAGGACACGGACCCAGATCATCACTGACTTTAGAAACAGGACTTTGGACCACTGAGGAACAGTCCAGATGTTTCCTCCTCAGCCCAGGTAAGACGGTCCTGATGTCTCTGGTTCAGGAGTGGTTTGACCCGAGGAAGGTGAGATTTGTAGCCCATGTGGAGGATTCGTCTGTGTGTAGAGGGTCTTGATGCTCTGACTCCAGACTCAGTCCACTCCAGGTCTGAAGGCTGTTATCAAAGTCAGGAGGCTCAGTTTGGGGACAATGCTTGGATACAGAAGGACCAGGACCTTATGGGACATCTGTCCAGTCAGCAGCTGTCTCCATGACTGTAGCTACTGACTAGACTTGGGCGGTATCCAGATTTTAATACCGTCAAACTTCCTCCACATTTTCCCGCGGTGTACGGTATTACCGTGACCAGGGTTGGACTGGGGCCATAATTTGGCCCGGGCATTTTCGGTCATGGTTCCCACCATCAGCACTTACAGCTGATGTTCGGTTTGGATGGCTAGCGCCGTTAACTGAAGCGCTGTAAGCTCGCAAACACATCCTATACGAGCTCGCACTGCAACAAGAAAGTGCTGATTAAAGCGAGCCACTCGGTTAGCGGGCTATGAGCGCCCCAGACCGGCCAAAGTTACCATCAGATCACCGGCAGTCCCGCCCTGACTGCCCATTTGTTTCATGACGGTATTAAAACGGATACCGTTGCTATTTCCAAACACCGGCTGTATGTGGTATAATACCACCCAAGTCTATACTGACCCACACTGGGAGACCATTTAAAGATCAGGAAACCTCCACCAGTGTTTTAGTGAGTTAGCTTAAAGTAGGGCGTGACACCATAAGTTCACAATATTTATATTTTTTACAATATTCTGATTTTCTGAGGCACTGAAACAGCATCTGTAGCCATAACCATCAAAATGACACGAAATAAAACCTTCAAATGTGCAACAAATAATAAAATACAAGTTTCACTTTCTGAAATGAGTGACTGAACGTCTTCTCAACATTCAGGTTTTGAGCTGTACCTCTAGTTTAGTCAAATCTTCATCAAACCTTTATGTTTGACCAGTTATCACTTAGCGTCTGATGTGAATCACTCTCAGCTACTAACAACATTTCGGCCCAAAATCAGCTAAACTAACTGAGTTTTAGCCATTTCAGAGTTGCTAATGTTGATTAGCTCTGGCAGCCATCTTGAACTGGACTGTCTCCAATTGTAGACGTTCATCTAGTGACTTCTTTCAGAGTTTTATTTATTAAAATTCATCCAACTGGTGTTTCAGGAGGTTTTTAGCTGAAGAACACAAACCTCACATCAGACCGCTCACACTCTGGTTCTAAAATACAACATGGTGGCTCCAGAAAACGGAGAATCACGGCTCCACGTTTGAAAAACAAAACAAGGCGGAGCTACTCCGCCATCTTTATTTAGGTCAATGACTCCAACAGTTAAAGAGGTCAAACTTTTTTTGGGATGAGCGTGAACTATCGTGACACCAAATTGTCGCTCAGTGTCTAATAAAACTTACTGAGATATTCTCAGTTTGCTAACGTTGGTTAGCTGTGGCGGCCATCTTGAATTGGAGTCAGGAGACCTTTTAGCTAAAAGCCAAACAGAAAGCCACGTTTCTCCCCTTCAGCAGCTCTCTAGGGTTCCTCCTAACAGATACTTGTCTGGTTTGATGTCAGTAAACAGAAACAGATGATTCCTGCTGATCTCAACACGCTAATCGTTTCTCCTGTCAGCTTCCATTTTCCCTCCTGTGTTTTTAGATTCTCCTGGGTTTCCTGCTGCAGCGTTGGATGAACTTAAGTGAAAAACGAGCAGCAGCAGCAGGAGGTTCATCAGCTCTCGGTTTGACTCTGCATCATGTCAGCAGAGCGCCGTCAGGCTGCTAACGATGGAGCGGGAGGCGTGTCCTGGTAACACACGGATTACACGCCTCAAACACGCTAGTGTAGGTCTGAACTCACAGGGTCGCGTCAGGACACACAGTCATCTGGTCCTCACCGGCTCGGCAGTCTGGAAAGGGTGAAAGGTCGCTACAAACTATTTGAAGATAAGGGATATTCACAAGTGAAAAACACTTAAGAGGAGAGGTCAGAGGTCAACGCTCAGAGAGTTCATCTCAGGCTCCACAGGCCTAAGTTCAAAGGTCAATGTTTCCTTTATAGTGACTGTAACTGATCTCTGTTCAGGTTTATTAACAAGTAAACACTGTTTACTGAAACTGAGAAACTGGTGGAGATTAAGAGAAAAGTATAAATAGAGTTTACATTTTTAAAAATCAGAAATGTCCAAAAAGTTTGAATTTTTTAATTTAAAAGTATGAAAAGGACACAAAATGTAAAATATTTTGAAAAAGTAATGAGTAAATAATCAGTTTAAGTTTAAAAATTTTTTTTTGAAAAGTCTTTTAAAAATGTAACATCAGGAAAACAACAACATAAATAAAAAGGTAAAAACAGAATTAAATAATAAGAAAACGGTCAAAACTATTACTAAATATTTTTATAAATTTATGAAGTCAAAAGAAAAAAGTAAAATCAAATGTTGAAAAATCCTGGGAACAAAAAGTTTAAAACTTTTTATTCAACCTAAACTTTTACATGTAAAAATATTTAACTTGATCTATTTTTAGTTATTGGACCTCAAACCTGAACCTAAACGTTATGAAGCTTCTAAACCTGCTGGAGGTCTAAATCCAACCATTCTGGACACAGTCCAGGGTCTCAAAGGGCCCGCGGGACACACGTTGGACACCCCAGATCTAAAGGTGTCTCTGCTGCCCGACTGATCAGGATTAAACTATGAAACATCCTGATTCAGGACCTGCAGGTTTAGTTTGATTCCTTCAGAACCAGGTCTGATGAGCGGATCCTGGATCAGACCTGGTTCTGAAACAGAACAAAGGAGGAAACAAAAGAGGATGCAGAGGATGATGTTGAAGTTCATCCTCATCCTGGTTCTGTTCAGTCCCCCTCTCTCTCTCTCTCTCTCGATGTCTCTCGCCCTCTGGTGCAGTCTCAGTGATATATGGCCGCCATCAGCGAAAATAATGGCTCGTCTGCCCGTAATCTTTTATTCCTCTGCAAGGCTGAGAGAGAGGAGGGGGAGGGAGGACGAGACGGGGAAGGAGCAGCAAGAGGAGGATGAAGCAGACGATCCAGCATCAGGTAAAAACTGATCAGAAATCAGATTTTAGGCTAACAAAGAAAGTCTCAGATTCCCCAAAGATAAAAATGACCAAAACAATCAGTCGCCACCCTCTGATCGTTTAGACTTGTTCTCTTTTTATGAGATAAAAATAGAAACTGAAAAATGAGTTTCAGGAGGAAAAAGCTGAAACGTGGTATCATTCAGGTTTTATTCCTTCAAACTAAAAGCAGCAGAAACAGGTTTAGACTGAGTCAGAACCTCCAGCTGATTTAAATCCAAACAACTCAAAAATCAGCTCAAAATAAAATAAAAAAAACATTTTACAACCCTCTAAAAACATAACAGTTCATTCTTAATGTAAATAATCAATTCTGTGTTTAGATTTAGATTTGGTCTCCAAATCATCAGAAAAGTGATGTCATCAATAAAACATTTATTTTAATATTTTGGTAAATTCTGGGAGGAAAACATGTTTTTTCAAATAAAACATTTTTTTGATGAAATTGAGATCTTTACAGTTTTATAAAACAATAGTTGTGATTAAATCAGCTGGAGAGTCTAAATCTGTTGTTTCCAGACCGTCCAGTTTTTACGAAGTTTCACTAAAATCGTTTTCATCTGAAACTCACTTTTAAATTTTTATTTACAAACTCAAAATTAAAGTGTTTTAGCAAAATATTCAGTAAACAATATAAAAAACTAAAAAGGACAAAAAGAAAATGTTTTTGTCACATTTTAATTTGTAAGAATGCTTTTATTTTGAAGAGCCCTTTAAATAATGCACACTTCCTGCTTTGTACTGTAGGATAAACACAGATGTTTTCCTATTTCCAGGATTAACTCCCCTGAAACACACTTGGTGCTCATTCCCCTCCGGTTTGGACACCCAGGCTTCCATAGCAGCTTTTCTCTGTTTTATTAAGGAGAGGTCCGGGTCATTAACCCTTCTATCAGACAGGAAGTAAAAATCTGACTTAAATTGCAAAAACCCATTGAAAATTGTGAGGTATGATGAGGATTGAAGCTAATAATGATATCTATTAGAAAGTATGAAGTATTTAATGATACTAAATATTTTCCTGGCAGACTGTAATGGAGTATTTTTGTGTCCTTGAGGCTAAAGGTGTAGCTCAGATCCTCGGGTCGTAGGAGGCTCTCCGTCCTAACGAGCGTCTCCTGACCTTGGAGCAGGAGGCTTTTGGCTCAGAGGGCTAACGAGCTCACGGTCAGCATATGGAGCGGCCCGCCTGGGCCTCCTGGACCAGGATGGAGACTCCACAGGAGGAGCTGGACCTGGTCCAGGAGGAGACGAGCTGCCAACCAGAACCTGTTAGTAGGAGGATGTTCTTCTCTTCTGTCACATTTACTCTCTAAAACCTTTGATTTAAATTCCTCATTTAACTTTCAGTAACATTTAACACTGAACGGAGTCAAAGGGCGTCTCATCCAGAACCCTGACGTTCTGAAACGATTTGATTATTTATGAGAAGAAATCACAAAATTACAAAAATAAAACCTGTTTGTCTTTGTGGAGGTTTGTTAAATGATCGTTTGTTCAGAGAAACTTGTGTGTCCACCGTATGGTGAGCGAGGACACACACACACACACACACACACACACACACACGGCTGAGTGTTGGCTCTAGTTGGAGGGATTGTGGGTAATTTGGTAAAATCTGGCAGAAGTCGTGCCAGTAACGAGGGTCCGATCCTGCAGAGACCAGACAGGAACTAATGACCTTCACACACTCGCTTCACACCGACCATATGTTTCTAACTGTCAGTGTGTGTGTGTGTGTGTGTGTGTGTGTGTGTGTGTGTGTGTGTGTGTGTGTGTGTGTGTGTGT
>SSNR01000054.1:551345-567593 GCA_006937965.1 Callopanchax toddi | reverse complement strand
TAGTAGTAGTTATAGTAACAGTGGTAGTACTGGTATCAGTAGTAATGATAGTAGTAGTTATAGTAACAGTGGTAGTACTGGTATCAGTAGTAATGATAGTAGTAGTTATAGTAACAGTGGTAGTACTGGTATCAGTAGTAATGATAGTAGTAGTTATAGTAACAGTGGTAGTACTGGTATCAGTAGTAATGATAGTAGTAGTTATAGTAACAGTGGTAGTACTGGTATCAGTAGTAATGATAGTAGTAGTTATAGTAACAGTGGTAGTACTGGTATCAGTAGTAATGATAGTAGTAGTTATAGTAACAGTGGTAGTACTGGTATCAGTAGTAATGATAGTAGTAGTTATAGTAACAGTGGTAGTACTGGTATCAGTAGTAATGATAGTAGTAGTTATAGTAACAGTGGTAGTACTGGTATCAGTAGTAATGATAGTAGTAGTTATAGTAACAGTGGTAGTACTGGTATCAGTAGTAATGATAGTAGTAGTTATAGTAACAGTGGTAGTACTGGTATCAGTAGTAATGATAGTAGTAGTGATAAAAGCAATAGTAATGGTAGTAGTATTGGTGGTAGTAGTAGTGTTAATAGTACTACTAGTAGTAATAGTAATAGTAGTACTAACAGTTGTAATAGTTGTAGTAATAATAGTAAGTAAGTAAGTAAATGTTATTTTTAAAGCGTCTTTCAAAGAAACAGATCACAAAGCGCTGTACAACACAGGTATAATCAAATATTACAAAGTACAGGTGAATAAAACATTATCAGGTACAAAAAGTAATCAGGATCACAAAATCTATATAAACACAGTCAGATCTCTACATGGTCAGTGAGGGAACGCCTGGATGAAGAGGGGAGCTTTTAGGTGTTTTTTGGAATAGTACTAGTAATAGTACTATTAGTAATGGTTATAGTACTAGTACTAGTGGTAATAGAACTGGAAATAGTACTAGTAGTAGTGGTAATAGAACTGGAAATAGTACTAATGGTACTAGTAGTATTGGTAATAGTACTAATAGTACTAGTAGTAGTACTGATAATAGTACTAGTAGTAGTACTGATGATAGTACTAGTAGTAGTGGTAATAGTTCTAGTAGTACTGGTAATAGTACTAGTAGTACTGGTAATAGTACCAGTAGTACTGTAATAGTACTAGTAGTACTGGTAATAGTACTAGTAGTACTGATAATAGTACTAGTAGTAGTACTTATCATAGTACTAGTAGTAGTACTTATCATAGTACTAGTAGTAGTGATAATAGTTCTAGTAGTAGTGGTAATAGTACTAGTAGTACTGGTAATAGTACTAGTAGTAGTGGTAATAGAACTGGTAATAGTACTAATTGTACTAGTAGTACTGGAAATAGTACTAGTAGTAGTGTTAATAGTACTAGTAGTAGTGGTAATTGTACTAGTAGTAGTGGTAATAGTACTAGTAGTAGTGGTAATAGTAGTAGTAGTAGTGGTAATAGTAGTAGTGGTAATAGTACTAGTAGTGGTGGTAATAGTACTAGTAGTGGTAATAGTACTAGTAATAGTGGTAATAGTACTAGTAATAGTGGTAATAGTGGTAATAGTACTAGTAGTAGTGGTAATAGTAGTAGTGGTAATATTACTAGTAGTAGTGGTAATAGTACTAGTAGTAGTGGTAATAGTAGTAGTGGTAATAGTACTAGTAGTAGTGGTAATAGTACTAGTAGTAGTGGTAATAGTAGTACTAGTAGTGGTAATAGTACTAGTAGTGGTAATAGTACTAGTAGTAGTGGTAATAGTACTAGTAGTAGTGGTAATAGTACTAGTAGTAGTGGTAATAGTACTAGTAGTAGTACTAATAGTACTAGTAGTAGTACTGATAATAGTACTAGTAGTGGTAATAGTACTAGTAGTAGTGGTAATAGTAGTAGTGGTAATAGTACTAGTAGTAGTGGTAATAGTACTAGTAGTAGTACTAATAGTACTAGTAGTAGTACTGATAATAGTACTAGTAGTAGTACTAATAGTACTAGTAGTAGTACTAATAGTACTAGTAGTAGTACTGATAATAGTACTAGTAGTAGTGGTTTAACCAAACCAGTCAACCCACTGGTCTTCTGTCAGTTTAAACAGGAGTCAGACTCAAACGGTAGAAATCTGAAACCATCGTAAGATCAATATGAGCTCTAAGGGATCTGAGGAGCTTTAACCTCTATCTGTGGTTCTGACTGGAACCTGCCTGAGGACCTGAAGCTGGCTCATGATAATAATAATAATAATAACTTTATTTATATAGCACCTTTCTCAGGCCAATGGCCACAAAGTGCTTTACAATAAAAACAATTATAAAAACACAAAGGATAAAACTTGATAAGAACATGATAAAACACAAAATAAAAACATGATAAAACAAAAACATCATGCAACCTAAAATCAGTAAAAAGCCAGCCTGAATAAATGAGTTTTCAACTGTTTCCTAAAAGAGTCAACAGAATCCAGGCGACGCAGAGGAGGAGGTAAAGCGTTCCATAATCTTGGAGCCACTACTTTAAAAGATTGATCTCCTCTGGACTTAAAATGTGATCTAGGAACCTCCAACAGCCTCTGACTAGTAGACCTCAGACTACGAGGAGGACTGTAGGGATTTAAAAGGTCTGAGATATAAACAGGGACCTGACCACGCATGGCTTTAAAAGTAAAAACTAAAAGTTTAAAATGAATTCTAAAATGCACTGGTAACCAGTGCAGGGATCTTAAACTGGAGTAATGTGCTGACTCTTTCATGTGTTGGTTAAAAGCCTTGCAGCAGCATTCTGAACTGACTGGAGGAGAGACAGATCTTTCTTATTCAGACATGTAAAAAGGCTGTTACCGTAATCAAGGCGAGATGAAATAAAAGCATGAATAATCATCTCTAGTTCTGCTTTTGACACTAGAGTTCTGATCTTAGAGATATTTCTCAATTGAAAAAAGCAGTTACGGATTAATGTTCGTGAATGTTCCTCTAATGACATGGCAGAATCTAGAATGATACCAAGGTTTCTGACGTTTGGTTTAACAGAAGCAGCCAAAAAACCAAGGTGCTGCTTAATGTCACTCATTTGGTTCTCTGGAGCAAAAATTAGTGATTGAGTCTGATCAGAGTTCAGCTGTAAATAGTTGTCACAGAGCCACTGTTTGACGTCGTTAAAACATTTTAACAGAGAAGACAACTTAAAATATTCAGACGGTTTAA
Organism: Callopanchax toddi; assembly: GCA_006937965.1. Lineage (NCBI taxonomy): Eukaryota > Metazoa > Chordata > Actinopteri > Cyprinodontiformes > Nothobranchiidae > Callopanchax > Callopanchax toddi. The sequence goes on along the minus strand of SSNR01000054.1, from coordinate 564,386 downwards.
ATGAGCAGTACAGCTGAATATCATCAGCATAAAAATGATAAGACACATCAGCAAACTGTCTGATCATTTGGCCTAGGGGGAAAATATACAAAATGAACAGGATAGGGCCCAGCACTGAGCCCTGTGGTACCCCACATGTCAGGTTCTGGGAGTCAGACATGATCTGGTTCGCAAAGACACTAAAAGTTCTACCTGAAAGGCAGGACTGGAACCACTCTAGAGCTACACCAGATACACCAACAGTATCATGAAGCCTGTTAATCAGAACACTGTGGTCTACGGTGTCAAATGCTGAGGAAAGATCCAGGACATTGAACCATGACAGTGGATTCTCCAGAGTCAGCTGACATCAAAATATCACTAGAGACTTTTAGTAACGCAGTTTCTGTGGAGTGGAGCTTTCTGAAACCGGACTGAAACTGATCAAAGATCTCATATTTCTCCATAAAAGAAATCAGCTGTTCTGCCACGACTTTCTCAAAGACTTTAGAAATAAAAGGAGTCTTGGAAATCGGCCTGTAATTATTAAGCTGTGCTGGATCCAGATTGTTTTTTAATAATGGCTCTACGACAGCGTGTTTAAAGGAGCTAGGGAACACACCGGATGAGAGTGATGAGTTACAGATGTCTACGATACAAGGACCAATGACAGGAAAAACCTTTTTAAACAACAGAACAGGAAGGGCGTCATTAGGACAGGTAGATGGTTTCATCCTGTCAATGATAGGTGAAAGGTCAGATAAGGTCACTGGGTCAAACGCTCTCAGAGACTGAGTGGGCTGAATGCTAGAAACAGAATGGGGACGTGTGGATGGACAGATGCTTCCTCTGATGTTAGTGACCTTCGTCACAAAAAACTGAAGAAAGTCATTACAGTCGTTTTTAGAGGACACAGGTGCTGTAGGGGTCAAAGGTGAAACAAGAGAGTTTATGGTGGAAAACAGGACCTTAGAGTTCTTCTGATTTAAGGAAATGAGATGAGAGAAATATTCTTTATAGATTCATTTAAAGCGAGCCAGAGTTCTTTGAGGTGGTCTGTTTGGAATCAGAAGAGGAGCTTCAATCCAAACCGGGACGTTCTCTAAATGAGATTTGAAACATCTGAAGCTCCAGACAGAAGACTTCTCCTCTCCTGTTAGGAGAGGAAGATTTTTGAAAAGTCTTTGAGCGACACAACGCCGTTTGAGTGACACAACGCCGTTTGAGCGACACAACGCCGTTTGAGCGACACAACGCCGTTTGAGCGACACAACGCCGTTTGAGCGACACAACGCCGTTTGAGCGACACAACGCCGTTTGAGTGACAACGCCGTCGTTAGAAATACTCCAGGACCAGCTGATCTGAACTTTGACCTCTGGGCTCAAACACAGGAGGAGTCTAAACCCTCCTCTTTAGCTTTGATTGAAATGTATATTTATTTACATCCCGTCTTTAGGAATAAACTGTATGGTGTGTGGCCCCAACACACACACACACACACACACACACACACACACGCACACACACACACACACACACACACACAGTGATCGATACATGCTGTCAGGCGGTGGTTGATAGATTATTGATTGTAATCAGCCTGTCCTCTGTCTGCAGACAGACTCTAATTCCTCCGTCAATCTGCAGGACGGCTCGCCGCTCACAGACCTGTAGGTCGCTTCAGGAGTGAAGATGGACCAGAACACACCTGGAACGCTGAGGACGGACCTTCAGACATCACTGAAACCAGGGAACTCCTAACTGCTGCTGAACGAGGTCCTGCTGGACCGGGATCAGCTCAGGCTAACCAACCAGAACCTGACCTTAAACCAACCAGAACCTGACCTTAAACCAACCAGAACCTGACCTTAAACCAGAACCTGACCCTAAACCAACCAGAACCTGACCTTAAACCAACCAGAACCTGACCTTAAACCAACCAGAACCTGACCTTAAACCAGAACCTGACCCTAAACCAACCAGAACCTGACCTTAAACCAGAACCTGACCCTAAACCAACCAGAACCTGACCCTAAACCTTTTAAGTCTAACTGAAGTGGACCCAGGTCTTTTCTGAATCCTTAAACTTTCCTAATCTCAGACCATTCCAGACTTCCTGGAGTTTCCCGCCTCTTTCTGAGCTGATATTTAAACTGTAGGAGTTCCACCTGGAGAGTCTGAACCTGGAACCTTCAGTCAGAACCCATCATCTGATCTGGACCCGAGACCGTCAGACGGCCGGAGGAAGGGGCGGGGCTCCGTCACCTCCGTGGCCTTTAATAGACAGGCTGCTTTAATTCCGAGTCTCTCCAGAATCCATTAAAGTCAGTCTGGGAGATCCATTACCATCTCATCAACACGCTGCATTTACATAAGCACGCATAATTACGCAGTGCAGCAGAGTGGAATCAGAGGCTCTGATTACAGACGAGCTGTTTGTTTATTTATTTATTTACAACTTCACCCAATCAGACGACACTTTAAGGTCTGAGCTGATGGCTGAGGCAGAGTACCACACACACACACACACACACACACACACATCTCATTTCATCCTTCCCTCTCTTCACCTCTGTGGATATTCAATCTTCATTCGATGCTGCCACTGATGTGTGGAGAGCCAGAATGAGCTACAGGACGAGCGCGAACACGCCGAGTGTGTCCTGAATATCAATGCTTCCCCCTCCGGTCGGCGCCTTTTCCATTTAACTGCTGGAGCTTCCCGTCGACGTGAAGGCCGCACGCCCAAATCTAATTTAATCTGCAGCAAAATTCTAATTCCAACACAAATCTGCATGGAGGAGATCGCTGCAGGAGGGAGGCTGAAAACGGTTAACGCTGCAGGCTCATCATCATCATCACCATCATCATCACAGCAAGTAAAACCACGGCATCAACCAATAACGTTTATGTGTTCAAACGAACGACAAAAACTAAAACAGCTAAACTGATCTGAAATCAGTCAAACGGCCTGTAAAATGTCAGCTTCACATCCAAGTCAAACCTACAACTGACCTGAGACCTGATCCATCTGTGTCCCAATCAGGTCATCATTTCATCCATGTCTGCTCCAAATTCAGTCATTTATGTCCAATTTAATCCAATTCAAATAAATCAACTAGAAATGAGCAAAGTCAATTCAATAGGATTCATTTTAATCAAGACTTTAATAAAATAACCGACAGAATCATCAGATTCAGTCAATTCAATCACATTCTGTCAATAAACTCAGTAACTACAATCCAATTCAATATCAATTCATTCTAAATCATAGCATGACTGAGGGCCCATTTCAAAAACTGCGTTTACAATAATCCAATTTAGACCAATTCAAGTCACTATTAAAGCAATTTCTAGTCATTTGGTCCGATTTGATTATAAACTCAATACGTACAGCCCAATTGAATCCAAGTCAATCAAAGAGTTAAAATCATTTTAGTCCAAGTTCATTTAAAACTAATCCAATAACTGGATCTAACTCAGTGACAGCATTTACAGTGAATGTAGTTCGATTCAGTCCAATTGATTTCAGCTGAGCAGATTCAAAGTAATACATCTCAATTACTTTACAACAAAACCATTTAGTCCAATTCAAGTCTGTTTTAAGACATTTCTTGTAATTAGGCCAAACTAAACTGCATTATAAATTCTATAAACCTGAAGTAAGTGCAGCCCAATTCACTCCAACTCAATTCAAAATTAAGACTCAACTCAATCAACTCCGCCAAAAATGTATCTGATTAAAAATCAAGACCTGATGAAAACAACACACTAGGAGTAACAGAGTGTAATAGTTCCAGTTCAGTCAATCCAATCAGAATCCTTTACTCAGAGTTCAATTTAAATCCATGCTTTAAAGAAACTTCAGTCCAATTCAGGCTGCAGCGGCGTGCAGCGGCGTGCAGCGGCGTGCAGCGGCGTGCAGCGGTTCAGACGTTCACATGAAACTAAAACATTCTCATGTTACAGTAAAACACATTTACTTCACATGTGCAAATCACATGAGAACATGTGAAATTACCATGTGAACTACATGTAACAAACGTGTTTTCCACATGTTTCCTGTTTGAATTTGGAACAACAAAATGTGAACTTCACATGGGAAAAAGAACGTTTTCACATGTAAAACCGTGTTAAATTCACATGTAAAACACATGTTCTGCCCATGTTTCCCGTGTGATTTTGGAACATGTGGTCACATGTTGTTCTGCATGGGCTCACATGTCAAAAACATGTTAAGTTCATGTTCCAGTACTAAGTGTTTACTAACAGGTGGAGACATTTTTAGTCAAAAGTTTCTTTAAAAACAAGAAGATTTGACACTGATCTGCAGCAGTGTCTCTCCTGACTGACCAGCCAGAAGCACTGCCCTGTTTCTAGAGACTCCACCCACTTTGAGTGATGTCACCAGTGGGCGTGGCCCTGCCTGTAGATAAATATCTGATAGACGACATCCTTTAGGTTCAGATTATTGAGTAATTTGGTAAAAACTGTACGCCATCATCTGTAAAGACGAGACGCTGGGGGTCCCAAACCAGACCCCCTCCTCTCCAGAACTAGACCGTGAGATCGGGTCTATGAAGACCACAAACAGGTTCAGAGACCAGGAGCACGTCTGGGGAGGTCTGACTGGGAACAAGCTCTGATCAGTGCTGAGGATGTCGACTTTTACTGGTTCTCCAGCTAGTTCTAACTGGTAGAACGCCACTTCAAACTGACTGACGGAGAACAGAGGGTCGGTCAGCTGAGACTTCATTTTAAAATACTTTATTTTTTAGCTTCACATCAGATGAGGAGGTTGTTAATGAAGCTTTAAAAGCAGCAACAGGAACCTTACTGGTCAGATTCAGCTTCACTTCAGGACTGAGGACCTAAATCCTCCTTTTTCTCCTCGCTTCCATCAGCAGCTCTTCCTCCTCCTCGTCATTCAGGCCCTGATCTAAATTAATCACAGTTTTATAATCACATCCTGCTGCGTACAGACTTCATTTAACCTCAGATTCTGCACGTCCAGCAGCTCTGATTAGAATTCAAACTCAGAGCCGAGTTCCATTTATTTCCCCCGCAGATTTAAAGGCGGGACGGCTGGCGCTCATTTGTCCTGATTTACTTTGAAGGGAGCGGCCGACAGAACGGGCGCGCTTCAGCCTGTCAGAGTAAAAACAGAAAAGCTTCCTCGTCTGCCGGCTCAGGGAGTTTATTTGTCCCCAGGAAGTAATAAAAACAATGTTTTTAGCGTTTCCATTCAACACGCCGCTTCAAGCCTCAGCGAGGTGGCAGCAGCGGCGGGATTACAGAGCACCCAAATGATTCCAGTGTTACAGCTGCGTCAGGAGTCATAAACACTCATAAAGACACGGCGCAGCTCAGCTGTACACCGCCTCTCAAAAACAAGAGGATAAACCAGGAAATATTAAACTCTAAATTAAATGTTAGGGATGGATTTTTATCAGCAGACCCTGAAAACTAAATCAACTCCCAGATCACATCAGCTGGACTTCTTTTAATGAAACAGGGACTACTTTTTGCTCTAACCTCATCTGGGTCATGGGAGTTCACCAGTCCATGATGGATTTGGGGATCTGGACCTTTTCCCCTGTGATGGTCACATCTAATGGGATGTTTGGGTCATGTTGAAGCAACATTCTACCAGCAAATTAATAAAAAATAAACTAATGTGTTAGAATTAGGACTGAGACATTAGAAGGTCAAAATGTTTGATACCTGGAGGTCATAGGACTAACCCCGGTACTCGTTCACAGCAATTTGCAGCAGTAATATACGATTTAATGCTGGAGAATCCGATTCACAGTAGTAGGATACAAATTACAGCAGTTAAATATGATTTACTGCAGTAATATACAATTCACAGAAGCAGAATACGAGTTACTGTTGTAGAGTTGATTTACAGCAGTAGAAGTCGATTTACTGCAGTAGAAGTCGACTTACTGCAGCAAAAGTCAATTTACTGCAGCAGAAGTCGATTTACTGCAGCAGAAGTCGACTTACTGCAGCAGAAGTCGATTTATTGCAGCAGAAGTCGATTTACTGCAGTAGAAGTCGATTTACTGCAGCAGAACTCGATTTACTGCAGCAGAAGTCGATTTACTGCAGTAGAAGTCGATTTACTGCAGTAGAAGTCGATTTACTGCAGCAGAAGTCGATTTACTGCAGTAGAAGTCGATTTACTGCAGCAGAAGTCGATTTACTGCAGCAGAAGTCGATTTACAGCAGTAGAAGTCGATTTACAGCAGTAGAAGTCGATTTACAGCAGTAGAAGTCGATTTACAGCAGTAGAAGTCGATTTACAGCAGTAGAAGTCGATTTACTGCAGTAGAAGTCGATTTACTGCAGCAGAAGTCGATTTACAGCAGCAGAAGTCGATTTACTGCAGTAGAAGTCGATTTACTGCAGTAGAAGTCGATTTACAGCAGTAGAAGTCGATTTACTGCAGTAGAAGTCGATTTACTGCAGCAGAAGTCGATTTACTGCAGCAGAAGTCGATTTACAGCAGTAGAAGTCGATTTACTGCAGCAGAAGTCGATTTACTGCAGTAGAAGTCGATTTACTGCAGCAAAAGTCGATTTACAGCAGTAAAAGTCGATTTACTGCAGCAGAAGTCGATTTACTGCAGTAGAAGTTGATTTACTGCAGCAGAAGTCGATTTACAGCAGTAGAAGTCGATTTACTGCAGTAGAAGTCGATTTACTGTAGTAGAAGTCGATTTACTGCAGTAGAAGTCGATTTACTGCAGCAAAGGTCGATTTACAGCAGTAGAAGTCGATTTACTGCAGCAGAAGTCGATTTACTGCAGCAGAAGTCGATTTACTGCAGCAGAAGTCGATTTACAGCAGTAGAAGTCGATTTACTGCAGTAGAAGTCGATTTACTGCAGTAGAAGTCGATTTACTGCAGTAGAAGTCGATTTACTGCAGCAAAGGTCGATTTACAGCAGTAGAAGTCGATTTACTGCAGCAGAAGTCGATTTACTGCAGCAGAAGTCGATTTACTGCAGTAGAAGTCGATTTACTGCAGTAGAAGTCGATTTACTGCAGTAGAAGTCGATTTACTGCAGTAGAAGTCGATTTACTGCAGCAGAAGTCGATTTACTGCAGCAGAAGTCGATTTACTGCAGCAGAAGTCGATTTACTGCAGCAGAAGTCGATTTACTGCAGTAGAAGTCGATTTACTGCAGTAGAAGTCGATTTACTGCAGGACGACTTTATGACCAGTCCAGGTCCAACACAGGACCAGTGTCAATGGATACACCTTCAGTGTGTTTCCTGTTAGCAACTGAAGTCAAAGAGACAACCTCACCATCAACCAGGGGACCTCATTAGAACCTCAGATACTACTACTATTACACTACTACTAGTACTAGTCCTACTACAACTACTATTACACTACTACAACTACTAGTCCTACTACAACTACTATTACACTACTACAACTACTAGTCCTACTACAACTACTATTACACTACTACAACTACTAGTCCTACTACAACTACTATTACACTACTACTACTACTAGTCCTACTACAACTACTATTACACTACTACTACTAGTAGTCCTACTACAACTACTATTACACTACTACTACCAGTAGTCCTACTACAACTACTATTATACTACTACTACTAGTAGTCCTACTACAACTACTATTACACTACTACTACTACTAGTCCTACTACAACTACTATTACACTACTACTACTACTACTACTACTAGTCCTACTACAACTACTATTACACTACTACTACTACCCAACTACGTAGACAGAATTCTTCTCCAGAGTTTGTTTTTATCTCCTTCTGAAACTGTCGAGTCACACTATTTAAATTGTATTGGAGTACTTTTACAAGTACATTTATACAACCATACTACCAGACCGATACCCAGTGCTGGTACCAGGGCGTCTCTGGTTTTCACCTCTACAGACTACAACATCTCAGAGTGAAGCGAGAACACAAATATAGTGAACTCTTCCTCCATGGACTGAGGCTTGTAGTGACCACTCCGTCCTCCAGGGGGCAGCAGCAGGACCTTCAGTGAAGTCCGCTCCAGTCATTGTTTAAGGCTGAGTTTCACTGACTGTAAAGAATATTTCCCTCCGTTTCCATACGATGTACACACTCCATTTGAAAGAGTAATTGCTGCCTGTGATACTTCCTCCTGGCTCTGAAAGGACCCCCCCCCCCCCCCCACACACACACCACACCACAGTTCATTAAACGTCTTTTGTTGGACAGAAAGTGAAAGGATCAGGGAACAAAAGGCTCCCAACACCTGATACTCACACACAGCACTCAATCAGCGCTCCTCCATATGGATTAGACACTGTGTGTGTGTGTGTGTGTGTGTGTGTGTGTGTGTATACACTGATCCTAAATCACACAAGACTTTAAAAATGAAGAATGAAACAAATACACGCAGAAATATCACTTTGAAAAACTCACTAAATTAGATCATCAGGATTCAACTTTAGATCAAACTTAGAGAGAAAATCAGAAAGAATCCCAGAAGGAAATGAGACGTCTCTCCAGTGAGTACGAGGTATCGATGCTTGGTCCTCACGCCTTGTGTAGACATCCTGACATCATAGACATCCTGACATCATAGACATCCTGACATCATAAATATCCTGACATCATAGACATCCTGACATCATAGACATCCTGACATCATAGACATCCTGACATCATAAATATCCTGACATCATAGACATCCTGACATCATAGACATCCTGATTCCATAGACATCCTGACATCATAGACATCCTGACATCAAAGACATCCTGATTCCATAGACATCCTGATTCCATAGACATCCTGACATCATAGACATCCTGACATCATAGACATCCTGACATCATAAATATCCTGACATCATAGACATCCTGACATCATAGACATCCTGACATCATAGACATCCTGACATCATAAACATCCTGACATCATAGACATCCTGACATCATAGACATCCTGATTCCATAGACATCCTGACATCATAGACATCCTGACATCATAAATATCCTGACATCATAGACATCCTGACATCATAGACATCCTGACATCATAAATATCCTGACATCATAGACATCCTGACATCATAGACATCCTGACATCATAGACATCCTGACATCATAGACATCCTGATTCCATAGACATCCTGACATCATAGACATCCTGATTCCATAGACATCCTGACATCATAGACATCCTGACATCATAGACATCCTGATTCCATAGACATCCTGACATCATAGACATCCTGATTCCATAGACATCCTGACATCATAGACATCCTGACATCAAAGACATCCTGACATCATAAATATTCTGACATCAAAGACATCCTGACATCATAGACATCCTGATTGCATAGACATCCTGACATCATAAATATCCTGACATCATAGACATCCTGACATCATAGACATCCTGACATCATAGACATCCTGACATCAAAGACATCCTGATTGCATAGACATCCTGACATCAAAGACATCCTGACATCATAAATATCCTGACATCATAGACATCCTGATTCCATCGACATCCTGACATCATAGACATCCTGACATCATAGACAATCCGATATCCAGACTCCAATCAGACTTTCTCTGGGATGGACGGACATTAAATATCATCTCATTTTAGTTTTGAAGTTTTCAGCCTTTTCAGTCTAACTCAGCAAAACGAGAACAGAAGAAAACTACAGGGTTTACATGCAAATCATAATAAAACAAATCTATGCAGAATGTAGTTTTGTTTATTTATCAGGTTCCATCATGTGTTCCAGAAGTCTCCACAGAGTCAGTTATTAAACCAACAGAATAATGAAAGAAACAAGCTGCTGTAGCCTCAGGCTTTTCTCACGCACACCAACACCGAACGGTCTTACTGTTTCCCTCTGTCCTCAGAGGGTTCGCTCAACTAAAACAACATATTCAGGCAATTCATTATCAGCTTTTACTTTTTCTATTTTCAACTAGAAGATATCACTGACTAATTTCCCCACAGATGTTTTTTCTGCCATTTCACTGAGTTTTTGTAAAACAAGAACTAAATAAATTGTTCCTCACAAGCATCTGACTACAGAGAAAGGAGGTTAGTGAAAAGAGACAAAGATGATTAAATATTAAAGGTCTAAAAATGTTTTCAGTCTTTACAAACACATTTAGGACTCACAAGGAGAAACAATATGCTGTGATTTCCTTTTTGACTGAAGCAAAAGACGCTGCTGCCACAAGTTTTTATGAGAATCATCATTGACTAAAGCAGTAAAGGGCCTCACGCAGAAGAACAACGAAGGTAAAGGGATGAGTCTGCAATTCAATCCAAACACATTTTAATACTTTACTAGGAACTTTTACTTACTTATGGGTACTTCCATAGAAATCTGTGTCTCAGTAGCTGGATGAAGCACTACTACTGCTGATTTTTACATCTAAAGTACTAAAGGATGTCAAGCAAAATGCTGCAGAATTCCTTACAAATAACTAGGAAATATCATGTTAATAAACATTGAAATCCACATGAATAACCACAGAATTCCATGTGAATAACAATTGAATTCCATGTGAATAACCCCAGAATTCCATGTGAATAACCCCAGAATTCCATGTGAATAACCCCAGAATTCCATGTGAATAACCCCAGAATTCCATGTGAATAACAATTGAATTCCATGTGAATAACAATTGAATTCCATGTGAATAACCATTGAATTCCATGTGAATAACCATTGAATTCCATGTGAATAACCCCAGAATTCCATGTGAATAACCCCAGAATTCCATGTGAATAACAATTGAATTCCATGTGAATAACCCCAGAATTCCATGTGAATAACCATTGAATTCCATGTGAATAACCATTGAATTCCATGTGAATAACCATAGAATTCCATGTGAATAACCATTGAATTCCATGTGAATAACCATAGAATTCCATGTGAAAAACCATTGAATTCCATGTGAAAAACCATTGAATTCCATGTGAATAACCATAGAATTCCATGTGAATAACCATTGAATTCCATGTGAATAACCATAGAATTCCATGTGAAAAACCATTGAATTCCATGTGAAAAACCATTGAATTCCATGTGAAAAACCATTGAATTCCATGTGAATAACCATTGAATTCCATGTGAATAACCATAGAATTCCATGTGAATAACCATTGAATTCCATGTGAAAAACAATTGAATTCCATGTGAAAAACCATTGAATTCCATGTGAAAAACCATAGAATTCCATGTGAAAAACCATTGAATTCCATGTGAATAACCATTGAATTCCATGTGAAAAACCATAGAATTCCATGTGCATATCCATTGAATTCCATGTGAATAACCATTGAATTCCATGTGAATAACCATATAATTCCATGTGAATAACCATAGAATTCCATGTGAAAAACCATAGAATTCCATGTGAATAACCATTGAATTCCATGTGAATAACCATTGAATTCCATGTGAAAAACCATAGAATTCCATGTGAAAAACCATAGAATTCCATGTGATAAACCATAGAATTCCATGTGAAAAACCATAGAATTCCATGTGAAAAACCATTGAATTTCATGTGAAAAACAATTGAATTCCATGTGAAAAACCATTGAATTCCACGTGAATACCCATTGAATTCCATGTGACTAAACATTGAATTCCATGTGAAAAACAATTGAATTCCATGTGAAAAAACATTGAATTCCATGTGAAAAAACTTTGAATTCCATGTGAAAAAACTTTGAATTCCATGTGAATAACCACAGAGTTCCATGTGAATTCCTGTGTAAGGTGGAACTAACGGCGGTGTAAAGGTTTATCAGATGATTCCATATGAACCACTGAGAACCTTTCTAGGACTGAAGTCAGCCATTAGCTCATCGAGTCTAAAGGCTATTTCTCTGAACACAGGCTGTTCAGGAAATGAAACTCAGAAGAATATAAAAGACTAGAATCAACAAATCCTCTTCTCAAGTATCACTAAATAAAACCTGAACATTGATTATAACCTTTAAACTACAATAAAAACACATAAAGACAAAAATCACATTGTTTCCTCCATAATCGTTGGTAATACATTAAAACACCTGATCTGAAGCTCAGCCCTGGTTTGTTCAACCAGCCATTATTCTGTGAAGTAGGAAAACAATAGGGAGACCCGTCCTCGGTGCANTTCACAGCAATTTGCAGCAGTAATATACGATTTAATGCTGGAGAATCCGATTCACAGTAGTAGGATACAAATTACAGCAGTTAAATATGATTTACTGCAGTAATATACAATTCACAGAAGCAGAATACGAGTTACTGTTGTAGAGTTGATTTACAGCAGTAGAAGTCGATTTACTGCAGTAGAAGTCGACTTACTGCAGCAAAAGTCAATTTACTGCAGCAGAAGTCGATTTACTGCAGCAGAAGTCGACTTACTGCAGCAGAAGTCGATTTATTGCAGCAGAAGTCGATTTACTGCAGTAGAAGTCGATTTACTGCAGCAGAACTCGATTTACTGCAGCAGAAGTCGATTTACTGCAGTAGAAGTCGATTTACTGCAGTAGAAGTCGATTTACTGCAGCAGAAGTTGATTTACTGCAGCAGAAGTCGATTTACTGCAGCAGAAGTCGACTTACTGCAGCAGAAGTCGATTTACTGCAGCAGAAGTCGATTTACTGCAGTAGAAGTCGATTTACTGCAGCAGAACTCGATTTACTGCAGCAGAAGTCGATTTACTGCAGTAGAAGTCGATTTACTGCAGTAGAAGTCGATTTACTGCAGCAGAAGTTGATTTACTGCAGCAGAAGTCGATTTACTGCAGTAGAAGTCGATTTACTGCAACAGAACTCGATTTACTGCAGCAGAAGTCGATTTCCTGCAGTAGAAGTCGATTTCCTGCAGTAGAAGTCGATTTACTGCAGCAGAAGTCGATTTACAGCAGTAGAAGTCGATTTACTGCAGCAGAAGTCGATTTACTGCAGCAGAAGTCGATTTACAGCAGTAGAAGTCGATTTACAGCAGTAGAAGTCGATTTACAGCAGTAGAAGTCG
>SSNR01000054.1:536840-548502 GCA_006937965.1 Callopanchax toddi | reverse complement strand
CATAGACATCCTGACATCATAGACATCCTGATTCCATAGACATCCTGACATCATAGACATCCTGATTCCATAGACATCCTGACATCATAGACATCCTGATTCCATAGACATCCTGACATCATAGACATCCTGATTCCATAGACATCCTGACATCATAGACATCCTGACATCAAAGACATCCTGACATCATAGACATCCTGATTCCATAGACATCCTGACATCATAGACATCCTGACATCAAAGACATCCTGACATCATAGACATCCTGACATCATAGACATCCTGACATCATAGACATCCTGATTCCATAGACATCCTGACATCATAGACATCCTGANTAACCCCAGAATTCCATGTGAATAACCCCAGAATTCCATGTGAATAACAATTGAATTCCATGTGAATAACCCCAGAATTCCATGTGAATAACCATTGAATTCCATGTGAATAACCATTGAATTCCATGTGAATAACCATAGAATTCCATGTGAATAACCATTGAATTCCATGTGAATAACCATAGAATTCCATGTGAAAAACCATTGAATTCCATGTGAAAAACCATTGAATTCCATGTGAATAACCATAGAATTCCATGTGAATAACCATTGAATTCCATGTGAATAACCATAGAATTCCATGTGAAAAACCATTGAATTCCATGTGAAAAACCATTGAATTCCATGTGAATAACCATAGAATTCCATGTGAATAACCATTGAATTCCATGTGAATAACCATAGAATTCCATNGTGAAAAACCATTGAATTCCATGTGAAAAACCATTGAATTCCATGTGAATAACCATAGAATTCCATGTGAATAACCATTGAATTCCATGTGAATAACCATAGAATTCCATGTGAAAAACCATTGAATTCCATGTGAAAAACCATTGAATTCCATGTGAATAACCATAGAATTCCATGTGAATAACCATTGAATTCCATGTGAATAACCATAGAATTCCATGTGAAAAACCATTGAATTCCATGTGAAAAACCATTGAATTCCATGTGAAAAACCATTGAATTCCATGTGAATAACCATTGAATTCCATGTGAATAACCATAGAATTCCATGTGAATAACCATTGAATTCCATGTGAAAAACAATTGAATTCCATGTGAAAAACCATTGAATTCCATGTGAAAAACCATAGAATTCCATGTGAAAAACCATTGAATTCCATGTGAATAACCATTGAATTCCATGTGAAAAACCATAGAATTCCATGTGCATATCCATTGAATTCCATGTGAATAACCATTGAATTCCATGTGAATAACCATATAATTCCATGTGAATAACCATAGAATTCCATGTGAAAAACCATAGAATTCCATGTGAATAACCATTGAATTCCATGTGAATAACCATTGAATTCCATGTGAAAAACCATAGAATTCCATGTGAAAAACCATAGAATTCCATGTGATAAACCATAGAATTCCATGTGAAAAACCATAGAATTCCATGTGAAAAACCATTGAATTTCATGTGAAAAACAATTGAATTCCATGTGAAAAACCATTGAATTCCACGTGAATACCCATTGAATTCCATGTGACTAAACATTGAATTCCATGTGAAAAACAATTGAATTCCATGTGAAAAAACATTGAATTCCATGTGAAAAAACTTTGAATTCCATGTGAAAAAACTTTGAATTCCATGTGAATAACCACAGAGTTCCATGTGAATTCCTGTGTAAGGTGGAACTAACGGCGGTGTAAAGGTTTATCAGATGATTCCATATGAACCACTGAGAACCTTTCTAGGACTGAAGTCAGCCATTAGCTCATCGAGTCTAAAGGCTATTTCTCTGAACACAGGCTGTTCAGGAAATGAAACTCAGAAGAATATAAAAGACTAGAATCAACAAATCCTCTTCTCAAGTATCACTAAATAAAACCTGAACATTGATTATAACCTTTAAACTACAATAAAAACACATAAAGACAAAAATCACATTGTTTCCTCCATAATCGTTGGTAATACATTAAAACACCTGATCTGAAGCTCAGCCCTGGTTTGTTCAACCAGCCATTATTCTGTGAAGTAGGAAAACAATAGGGAGACCCGTCCTCGGTGCAGATGGTGCTCTGAACCTCCAGAGGATTCAGGGGGTTGGCACACGCAGCATGCCCACAAATCTGCTGCCCTGCTGGGTCTTTGTGAGTCCAGAGGGCCCCCTGTGGTCCCTGGAAGTCCCCCAATATTAAAGCAGGCTCTCCGAAACGCGCCGTGAAACCCCCGGCCCCCCTCGCCCACCAGATCATCTCCTTTGAAGTCGTCTTAGAGTAAAAGATGTCTCTTCTTCAGCACACAGCGTGGGGTGTTAATATAGTGTTAAAGTACTTTAGAATATCAGATTTATTCACTTTGGTTTGACAGAAAATAAAAAGTGACTTTAACATCCTGTCGTCATTTCACACCAAAGCACTTCTGACATCACCAGTATTAGTATTAGTACTAGTATTAGTACTCTCATCAACAACCTGTCATACTCATCCTATACATGTCTGCTGCCCCCTGGTGGAGGACCTACAGGTGAAAGAGACTTTTATTTATTACTGTTACATAATTACAAAATAAAACTGAATATTCTTTTATTATTATTTTACCTGTCAGGCTTTATTGGGTTAATTTGATCGTTGTCTGAACAGATCTGTTCGGTCAGGTAACTGGTTGCTTCTATAAAAACATTCGTGTTCTGGAAAGAGTTTAAATGTTTAGACAGGATGAATGAAAGCTTCATTTTAAAATCACCTCAGTCACACTGGCACTGCATAAAGCACGTTTTCCTCTCATTCACAGACCAATACCGCCTTAAATGGAGTGAAAAGTTCCAGAAGGTTCTGGAGCTCGTTGAGCATCAGCAGGACCTGCTGGGCTGCAGGGACCCAGAACCGCCTGCCTCCAAAACCCAGAGTCCCTGCAGCTGTTTGAACACCAGACCCACACACAATAAGAAATACATGCCTGAGCAGCGTGCACGCACACACACATGCACACACACTGTACGTCCTTATTCAAATGCACTAATTAAATTATAATTTACATGAGATTAAAGACTTACAGGCTTCAACAGGGTTTAAGGACGTTTTTAGAGCGCTGCCACCCCACCCATATTGTTACAGCACACACACACACACACACACGAGTGCAGTCAGCATTTAATCCCTACACACACACACACACACACACACACACACACACACAGAGCCAGGAGTGTCAGCGTTTCTCGGTTATTCAGACTCTGTGGGTCACAAATGTTCCGTTTCAGGTTCCTTTTGGGATTTCTACAAACTAAACATCATCCTAATAATCAGCTACAGGGTCACAGTCCACAGGACGTTTATCATAAAAACATTTGGACGGCGTTTCCTGTTTTCTAATAAATTAAATCAGAACTCATTTCCCTCTGAACTTCTATTTCTGATCATTATGGATGATGAGCTGTTTATTAAATACATTTTAATTTAATCTTGAATCTCATGAAGGCGCAAACAGACGTGATTAATTATGAGCTGCTGTTATGGTGAGTTTAGGGCTCGTGTCTGGAGTTTTTAGTGACATTTCATATTTCCGTTTCTTTATTTTCTTTTCAGGTTGAATTTTTAAATTTGTATTGAGGTCAGAAACCAGATTCAGCCCAGGTGAGTTTCCAGGACGTCAGAATGGTGAAGATTTACGACGAAAAGAAGAAAAACCTACTACTACTACTAGTACTACTACTACTACTAGTACAACTACTACCAGAACTACTACTACTACTAGTACTACTATTACTACTACTACTAGTACCAGTACTACCACCATTACTACTACTAGTACCAGTACTACTACCAGTACTACTACTACCACCACTACTAGTAGTACAACTACTACCAGTACTAGTACTACAACTACTACCAGTACTACTACTACTACCACCAATATTACTACTACTACCAGTACTACTACTACTACCACCAGTACTAGTACTACTACTACTACAAGTACAACTACTACCAGAACTACTACTACTATTACTAGTACTACTACTACTACTAGTACAACTACTACCAGAACTACTACTACTACTAGTACTACTATTACTAGTACTACTACTACTATTACTACTACTACTACTAGTACAACTACTACCAGAACTACTACTACTACTAGTACTATTATTACTACTAGTACAACTACTACCAGAACTACTACTACTACTAGTACTACTATTACTACTACTACTAGTACCAGTACTACTAGTACCAGTACTACTACTACTAGTACCAGTACTACTACCAGTACTACTACTACCAGTACTACTACTACCACCACTACTAGTACTACAACTACTACCAGTACTAGTACTACAACTACTACCAGTACTACTACTACTACCACCAATATTACTACTACTACTACCAGTACTAGTACTACTAGTACTACTACCACCACTACTTCCACCACCAGTACTACTACTACTACTACCACCACCAGTACTACTACTACTACCACCACCAGTACTACTACTACAACAACTACTACCAGTACTACTACTACTACCACCAGTACTAGTACTACTACTACTACCAGTACTAGTACTACTACCACTACCAGTACTAGTACTACTACCACTACCAGTACTAGTACTACTACCACTACCAGTACTAGTACTACTACTACTACTACCAGTACTACTACTACTACCAGTACTACTACTACTACTACTACCAGTACTACTACTACTACTACTACCAGTACTACTACTACTACTACTACCAGTACTAGTACTACTACCAGTACTAGTACTACTACCACTACCAGTACTACTACTACTACTACTACCAGTACTACTACTACTACCAGTACTACTACTACTACCAGTACTACTACTACTACCAGTACTAGGTGGACTCCATCTGCTCCACAGTTAGCTCGTTAGCTGCTGCTGTCTCTCACTGCAGCTCAAGTGGCCGTACGTCCAGCTTTAAGACGGACAGACGTCTCTCTGTCCTCCTCTTGACAAAATGACTTTTTACACATGGTTAGAAGTGTAATCTGTGAAAAGAGCAGAGAGGGGGTAACCCCCCCCCCCAATCAAATCACATCCTGATGTGATCTCTAATGTCAAAGTAAATGTGTCTACATAAAATAAGTCATATAAATACCAGTCTCCAGGTGATTGTGTATTCCAGAAGATGTTTTTGTGACGGACTTGATGAAGTCGGTGTCAAAGAAATATCAGAAATTCTATTGGTTAGAAGCGTCGAATCAGATTAGCCGTGATGACGAGGTCGATGCCAGGAAGACCAACTCGAACAAAAACTACTGGAAGCTGCCTGGAAAGGACAAACGTCCTAAAAGTAGACCTTCATATTTTTGATGAGTTCAACAGTCATCCTATGTAATGGGTTTGATTTTATGTTTATGTTTTATCTTGATAAATGTCGTCCTTTTTGGTGCTGTGGAAATGTTCACCCTAAGATCAACTGAGAGCTGAACGTTAAATGGTACCAGCTCCATAGTATCGGAGTACTCATATGAGTACACGACCTTAGTATCAGACTGATAGAGGTGTCGGGGCGTCCCTGGTAGCTCGTATACTTAATATGAAGAGAAGGACGATGAAGGTAAAAAAACCAAAAGGCTTCTTTTGAGCTCCACAAACTTCTGAGGCACAAAACTTCACAATACTAGTTAAATATAATAATAATAATAATAATTATTATTATTATTATTATTATTAAATATAACTAAGAAGAGTTTACCTGCTAATTTTAAGGTGTTGTGAGGCTTAAATATATCATCTTGTTTGAAGAAATCTTGTGAATTTTCACTGGTTTCATTGTCAGATTTTTTTACTTCTTACAAGCTAAAAATATCTTGTATTCATTTGTTGAAGCTTGAGGCCTTTTCTCCAGCGCTGTGGATTTTTCTTTGGTTAATCTTTTTTCTTCATGTTAACTCAACCTGCTTCCAATAAACTCCAACTGTGAGCTAAAATGATTTATTTATAGAAAACGGTGAACAGTTTATTCAGAACAGCTTCTCCTGTTTCCTAGGAATCAGCCTCGTTAGAAGGTCTGATTTTATTTGGACTTCGATCAACTGGACCAGTTTCTGTTTGCTGACATCTCTGTGCTTTTGTCTGGAGGAGTTTTACAATGAAGGAGAAATCCATAGGAGCGTATGGAGGTCCTGTAAGGGATTCAAACCCTCAGCTGTACAGCTTCTAGAACTAAAATAAAATGGGTTTTATTTCTTGCTTCATTTGTCCGTTTTTACACGCTCTGACACACTCAGATGAAAGGATGAAATCTGAGCAGAAAGAGGTAAAGAAAGTCAACGACGCTGTCAAATAGCATGAAATCGCTCAAAACCCCAGGTCTCCTGTGGCCGTCGGATTAAGACGTTAACAAAGTCTGAATATCAACAAAAAGCATCCTCATTCTTACACTGTAAAAACTATTTCACCTACAGGGAGTCAAAGACGCAGAAAAATCACCTCTAAAACCAAAACTCAAAGTTTAAAACACTTGTTTACAGGTCCTAACTCGTGTGAGCAGAGAAATGTTTAACATATGTTTTTCAGACATATTTAAATGTAAAATATTTTTAATAATTTATGTGAGATCCATCTAAAGTGAAAATACTACAGATAAGCTCAGATAAAACCACAGAATAGAAAATACCGGTAATTCAGCTTTAAAAGTTTCACCCAGTCAGATTCAGATTCAAGCCAGGAATGCACCAAAATGTCCATTAGCTAGTTAGTTAGGATTAATCCATATAAACTCTATTTAACTGTTAGCTAGTTAGTTAGGATTAATCCATATAAACTCTATTTAACTGTTAGCTAGTTAGTTAGGATTAATCCATATAAACTCTATTTAACTGTTAGCTAGTTAGTTAGGATTAATCCATATAAACTCTATTTAACTGTTAGCTAGTTAGTTAGCTACTTAGCTAGTTAGGATTCTATATATAAACTCTATTTATTTAACTGTTAGCTAGTTAGCTAGCTAGGATTCTATCCATATAAACTCTTTATTTTATTAGCTAGTTAGCTAGCTAGAATTCTATCTATATAAACTATTTAACTGTTAGCTAGTTAGCTAGCTAGGATTCTATCTATATAAACTCTTTATTTTGTTAGCTAGTTAGCTAGCTAGGATTCTATCTATATAAACTCTTTATTTTGTTAGCTAGTTAGCTAGCTAGGATTCTATTTATTTAACTGTTAGCTAGTTAGCTAGCTAGGATTCTATCTATATAAACTCTTTATTTTGTTAGCTAGTTAGCTAGCTAGGATTCTATCTATATAAACTATTTATTTAGCCGTTAGCGCTCTGCTAAAGGTTTTGTCTACAACTTTCTATTTCAAAGATTTTCTGATTAAAAACAAAGTCAGACATTTTGAGTCAGGTGTAATCTGGTTTTAGTTTTAGGCCCCGTATCAATACTTGCACTTCCACCCTACGTTCTTCAGTGAAGTGCACTTGGAATTATGGGTAATACCCTTCGTTGAAGTGTGCACCCATGTGGACTTTGACAAAGTGCGTAGCGAGGGTGGAAAAGGGGGCGGGGCCAAGGTCCGAATTCTACGGCCAGGAGAATAGGCTTTATGCACAGAGTACTTAGTAGAACTTCCGGTTTAAAATTAACTCGTGGGACCATCTCCGGTTCCATTTGAAACGTGAAGATTTCCAGAGTTAGAGTGCATTTCCAGCTAAAGATAATGTTTATAATCAAAACGAGTAATAGTATAGTATAGTACAGTATGATATATATATATTATAGCACTAAGAAATGAAGCCATCATATAAGTATCAGCGACGGGAAGCCTCGACAGCTGAACACTGCTGTGTTCCGTTGTGTACCGCATCAGCTGAATAGAATTCATCAGTCCGTTTCCACACATTTCCACTGAATAAATAACTACAAAAAGGAAGGATTGTGAACTTAAGAAGAGAAAACGTGATAATTTCTAACCACACCGTGTCTGCAGTCCACACTTTGCAGCACAGTAGTCAAAGAGCCGAGTGGAGGAGGCTAAAGGAGGAGGCTAAAGGAGGAGGCTAAAGGAGGAGGCTAACGGAGGAGGCTAAAGGAGGAGGCTAAAGGAGGAGGCTAAAGGAGGAGGCTAAAGGAGGAGGCTAAAGGAGGAGGCTAAAGGAGGAGGCTAAAGGAGGAGGCTAAAGGAGGAGGCTAAAGGGGGAGGCTAAAGGAGGAGGCTAAAGGAGGAGGCTAAAGGAGGAGGCTAAAGGAGGAGGCTAAAGGAGGAGGCTAAAGGAGGAGGCTAAAGGAGGAGGCTAAAGGAGGAGGCTAAAGGAGGAGGCTAAAGGAGGAGGCGCGGCGCCGTTCGTGTGTTATTTCACTGGAACAACTATTCTTTTGGTGAATGAAGACTTGGTGTCTGATAACGTACAGCTAGACCAGAGGAAGTTGAAAGTTGGGAAGCAGTTGGAGCCCACGATCACGGCTATATAGATCTGTCTCACTGTTCTTTGATGATGGAAGCTACGAGCTAACGCTGTTAGCTTACCTTCAGTTTCATGAATAAAGCTGGTTATATACAGCTTAAAGTCCTTCACCCGCTTGCTCACAGACGTCTCTGTGTGTTTTTCAAAAATTCGGTGGACATCGTTTACCGTGATGCGCGGCAGGTCTTGAAGAAAACGGGTAAAAAAATCCATTTTGTCCAGTTTGTGTGGGAACAGCGTTGAACCGGAAGGGAGCGGCAGCCTCTATCGCAACCAGGAAGTGACCGTGCATAAACCCCATAGGGAATAGTTGTTCCAGTGAAATAACACACGAACGGCGCCGCGCCTCCTCCTTTAGCCTCCTCTGTTAGCCTCCTCCGTTAGCCTCCTCCGTTAGCCTCCTCCGTTAGCCTCCTCCGTTAGTCTCCTCCTTTAGCCTCCTCCGTTAGCCTCCTCCGTTAGCCTCCTCCGTTAGCCTCCTCCGTTAGCCTCCTCCGTTAGCCTCCTCCGTTAGCCTCCTCCTTTAGCCTCCTCCAGTTAATTTTAAACCGGAAGTTCTACTAAGTACTCTGTGCAGAAAGCCCATTGGGACACCCTAAGCACTCGCGCACCTCCGCGGGAACACCCAACTGAGGGGCGCGAGGGTGGAAGTGCGAGTATTGAGACACGGCCTTAGTTTGTTTGACTGCAGAGTTTTGAGCTTTCTCAGCCACCGTAGACTAAACCAACTCTAAATGCTAAAGCTAATCCTCATTCATCATTATACGGATTTTTACATTATTTCTGCTCATTTTCCCTCTTCAGCTGTCCGTCACGTTGGCTGTTTTTAAATTATTTCATTAAAGAACAAAAATGTCCAAAAACTGCTATAAAAACATTTCTGATTCGGGGGTTTTTTTCTACTTTTTCTTCAGTTTGAATCTTTTGATCAACGTCAGTCCTGATCAAAACAACCGATAAACTATCGGGATTTTAACCCTTCAAAGCTTGATTACATGATGCCACATTTTTATAAAAAGAACTAGTTATTTACATTAAAATGTTTGAAATCTAAATAAATACTAATATTTATTTCCCCCAGTAAAGAGATAAAATAAAGATGAAATCTGGACAGTGGAGAACTTCCATCACCTTAAATAAAGTTAGACTTCTGTGAACAGCTCATGCTAATTCACGCTAGCAACAACAGAACTATGTCAAAGTTTTTATTTACAGAATTAAATTTTGAAGTTAACTATTTTTAAAAAAGTTCTTTTCCACTAAATATGGATATTTTAGATAAATCGATGTGACCCAGAATCGGTATCAGCAGGTCTGATCTGAACCAGAATCAGAAACCAGTATCGGCTCTCAGAACCAGTCGGAGCATCGTTAAAGGTGAGGAGGCTTAAATGTGTTAAAATAGAGGAAAAACTTATTTTAAAACACAAACATGTGGAACAAAGACTTTATTAAGAACCTATTGAGCTTTGATCATCTTCAGTATTAAAGCATCACTTTAGTCAAACCTGGACGTCTGAACTGGTTTTCTTCTTGTAATCTCATCACTAAACGATGTCAGAAACTGAAGTTTAAATTTCTGTGACCAGATTCGGGTCCCTGACAGGACGAGTGAGTTCATTAGGACGAGTGTTGGTTACAGGCTTTGTGCTGAAGGAGAGCCCATCTGTTCTGTGTGTGGGGGTCAAAAAGCCAACAATGACCTCCTCCCTTCGACTTTAAACCCACAACATCTGCCACCACCCCTGACTGAGAGCCACTAACAGCACAGTGGGAGCTTATTAAGCGAGTCTGTGTGTCGGACAGATGGGACGAAGTGTTGATTGTTATGGAGATGAGGGCGAAGCCTCTGAGCCGTCTGGATTCCCCTCGGAGTTCGCCTCCCATCACCAGCGACACCGGAACAGGAACCTTTATTGAAGCTTCCTGAATGTGCTGCAGTTTTAGGAAACTTTGTGTGACCTCTCCTGATCTGAGATTTATTAGAAAAACAAACATAAAAAAAAAGACTTGAGTACTGTACGTGATGAGCTGGGTTCATAAACTTTAGCCCAAATCTAATTCAAGCCCTTTTAACAGGAGTCTAAAAACGTTTCCCACGCCTTCCACTTGGGACGATAAATACTATGCAATCAATACATAGCACACTGATTCACAGAAATGTGAAACTGAACTGGATGATTGTTTTAAAGAACTGAGTAGTAGAGAAATGATCCACATGTGAAAATATATCTGTGCATAACAAGAAACTGCAAACAGCAGCTGGGATCTAAAGACTTACTGGGTTTGTTGGGAGCAGCGATGGTTACAGAGTCTACCAGCTGCTGGGAGAAGGATCTACCATAACGCTCCGTCCTGCATCAGGATGCAGCAGCCTGACCTTCCTGGTTTCCTAGTTTTTTGTATGTTTGTCAAAATCCAATCTAACTTGATTTATAAAGCAGTTTAACACAAGTCCAAAGTGCTGAACAACAAAACGCACAACAGCATCACAAACCATCAACAAGCAGAAAAAAGCATTTTCAAATGAAGGGCGAGTTAAAAAAGTCTAAATACTAAAATGATTGTTTCCCTTTACTCAGGTTTGTTTGTTGTTCTGGACAATCAGGCAAATTATTAGATTTATTACTAAATGATCCTCGTCCAGTCCAGAACTCCTGATCCAGTCCAGAACTCCTGACCCAGTCCAGAACTCCTGATCCAGTCCAGAACTCGTGATCCAGTCCAGAACTCGTGATCCAGTCCAGAACTCCTGACCCAGTCCAGAGCTCCTGACCCAGTACAGAACTCCTGACCCAGTCCAGAACTCCTGACCCAGTCCAGAACTCCTGATCCAGTCTAGAACTCCACTCCTGATCCAGTCCAGAACTCCTGACCCAGTCCAGAGCTCCTGACCCAGTCTAGAGCTCCTGATCCAGTCTAGAACTCCTGACGCAGTCCAGAGCTCCTGACCCAGTCCAGAACTCCTGATCCAGTTTAGAACTCCTGACCCAGTCCAGAACTCCTGATCCAGTCCAGAGCTCCTGACCCAGTCCAGAACTCCTGACCCAGTCCAGAACTCCTGATCCAGTCCAGAACTCCTGATCCAGTCTAGAGCTCCTGACCCAGTTTAGAACTCCTGACCCAGTCCAGAACTCCTGATCCAGTCCAGAGCTCCTGACCCAGTCCAGAACTCCTGA
>SSNR01000054.1:475245-486228 GCA_006937965.1 Callopanchax toddi | reverse complement strand
TCAGCCTGACTTCCTGTTTATTCTGACTTCCTGTTCAGCCTGACTTCCTGTTTATTCTGACTTCCTGTTCAGCCTGACTTCCTGTTTATTCTGACTTCCTGTTCAGCCTGACTTCCTGTTTATTCTGACTTCCTGTTCAGCCTGACTTCCTGTTTATTCTGACTTCCTGTTCAGCCTGACTTCCTGTTTATTCTGACTTCCTGTTCAGCCTGACTTCCTGTTTATTCTGACTTCCTGTTCAGCCTGACTTCCTGTTTATTCTGACTTCCTGTTCAGCCTGACTTCCTGTTTATTCTGACTTCCTGTTCAGTCTGACTTCCTGTTTATTCTGACTTCCTGTTCAGTCTGACTTCCTGTTTATTCTGACTTCCTGTTCAGCCTGACTTCCTGTTTATTCTGACTTCCTGTTCAGCCTGACTTCCTGTTTATTCTGACTTCCTGTTCAGCCTGACTTCCTGTGTGACTCGTAGGATTTAGCACTGTTGCCTTTCTGCGTGGAGTTGGTGTGTTCTCCTCATACATGTGTGGGTTTCCTCCGGGTTCTCCGGTTTCCTCCACAGATCACAACATGCCCTATAGGTTAATATTTGTACGTTGCTTTGGATAAAAGCATCAGCCAATGAAATAAACGCAAACTTACCACAGTGACCCTAATGAACCAGTGGTGGTTACCATGGTGACCCTAATGAGCCACAGGCAGCAGCTTTAACATGTTACTCTTCTTCTACAGTTTTCATTTGAGATGTTTTTGGTCCATCCTGATGTTGAGCTGCTGAGTTTTGATGACATTTTGTTTTCAGGAGGTTTTGTGTTTCGGTCCAGGTCAGTTTTCATTAGTTGCTTCACATCAATGGGATATAAAACATGCTGAACTGGACCCAGAGAGCCAAACTGGAGCTGGACAATCAGAGTAAAGATCTGAGCAGGTACCTGGCAGAGGCCAGCTCCTGGAACCGGCTCAGGTGGGATCAGATCCAGAGAGACTTGGCAGCCTGCAGGCGGAGACGATGCCAACAAGGTGGCAGCAGATTCACCAGCAGAGTGATTAAATCAGCTGATAATGGAGTTCTGCTGGCGCTGCCGGGTCCAGGAGGTCCGACTGAGCCGTCACTTCGAACTCAGGAGCCAGACGTGTTTAAAGAGCAGCTAAAATCAAAACTGGCTCCGAACTCTGGAAGGTAAGGATCAAAGAACTAAAGAGAAACGACTTTTATTAATAAAAACATCTTCAGGGCAGCATGATGTCATCATGGCTGCATTCACAGGGAATGGTAATGAATTTAATTTAATTTAAGTGTTCACAAACCTCAGGCTGAACCAGCAGGAACTTTATGTCTTTATTTATTTATTTTCACCATAAATTTATTAAAATATAACAAAAACCTGATGAGCAGCTGGGACTGGGACTCGAACCCTCGACCAGAGGGCGGTAACCTCCTCAGCTCCTCAGCATCGACCCTTCAAACAGGATTTATGATCAGATCTGTTTATTAGTTTTAGGCGAAAACAGAACAAACTGACGGTTCTCACTCAGGACCACGGAGAGCTCCCTCTTCTAGAGAAACAGTCAACAGGTCTCGTCACGTCTCGTCTTATCCGGTCCGGGTCAACAGGTCTTCAGAGTTAAATCTAGAAAACCTGACTTCCTCCGTAAAGCCTCAATAAACAGAATCCTGTTGATATTAATAAATAAACAATAAATCCCTTTGAGTCGCAGTAGAGAACCGCTAACCTGAGACATGATAAAAACATGCTTTGACTTTTACTGATGTTTACAGTTACCATGGTGATGTAATTTACAGGAACGTCCAGAGACGTCCCTCTGAGTCCCATCACCCCTCAGTAAACAATGGTTCAGTCCAACCTGACCGGTGGACTCAACAGGTCCAGGTCCAGGTCCAGGTCCAGGATCAGACCCTCGGTGTTCTGACACCAGGAGGCAGAAAAGTCCAGTTTTTAACCAACAACAAGAAATCTGACATCCAGAAAAGACCAGAACATCAAATATTAAATATTATAATAATTCATCAGCATGAAAAGGTGAAGATTCTGACTTTAAACCAGAATGAATGGATGATTATGATCATGTGACCTGTTGGGGCCTCAGACTTAATACTTTAAACAAATATTTGATTTAGAAAGGATCAGATCAGGATCAGAGGAGAGGTTAGAGTGAGGTGAAGGTTCTCCGTCGTCCAGGTCAGGGTTCTAACGGGTTCTGATGAAGGCAGCTGGACTTCTTTAGGTTGGGTTTTTGCTTATCATCAGTTCTCCTGAAAGAAGTGTCTTAAAACAATAAAATAACTAAAGAAAAATTAAAATATTAAAAAGAAACAAAAGGAGAAAATCCTTTAAAGCCTCAAATAACAGAGAAGAACCAGAACCAGAACCTGAACCTGAACCAGATCCAGAACCTGAACCAGAACCTGAACATGAACCAGAACCAGAACCAGAACCTGAACCTGAACCAGAACCTGAACCTGAACCTGAACCAGAACCAGAACCAGAACCAGAACCTGAACCTGAACCTGAACCAGAACCAGAACCTGAACCAGAACCAGAACCTGAACCTGAACCAGATCCAGAACCTGAACCAGAACCTGAACATGAACCAGAACCTGAACCAGAACCTGAACCTGAACCAGAACCTGAACATGAACCAGAACCTGAACCAGAACCTGAACCTGAACCTGAACCAGAACCTGAACCAGAACCTGAACCAGAACCAGAACCAGAACCAGAACCTGAACATCTGACCTCTGTAAACATCGAGGCGTTGGTCAGAGACCAAAGTCGTGACTCAGATGATCCCGGTCCAGAGACTGACCCGGGTCAGCGTCTCAGTCCTCAGCACTCATCAGAGATGATGAGGGCGTCTCCATGACGACTAAAGTAAACAAATAAAGCATCAGGAGGAAAAATGTCTGACATGAAAAACAGAGACCTGTGAAACCTGATCGTTTTAATTTCTTATTCACTAATGAATCCTGAGTCTGTGCTGCCACCTGCTGACGACACCGGGTATTTCACCCCGGACCAATCAGAGGAAACGAGGTCAAAGCAGACCGATGTTTAGAGTTCGGCTCCTAGAATCACCAGACCAGAGACATCAGGTAAATAAAATCAACCTGGTGACACACACATATAAACAGCAGCCAATCAGGAGGGTTCTGTGTTCACGGTGAGGTTTGACCCTCTGAGCCTCAGATCGCTGAGCATCGCTTTAATGTTTCAGCAGCTGATCTGACCTTTGACCTCTGACTCCTTAAGCCTCACGCTCACAGTGGCTGTAATTACGTCTGTAAGTTCTGTCGGATTAACACTCAGAGTGTTAACCTTGAGGAGCAGCACACACACACACACACACGTCAGAGACAGTAATTATGATGGAGGAGGATTAATGTTTGAGTTCGAACAGAGAAACTGTTGGAGGGTTTTTAATCAGCTGTTTGGTCTCTAACCAGCTCTTTATGACCAACTAACCAGTTAACTGGTTAACTAACTCAACATTAACTAGTCCTTTATAAACTAGGTGAAAAATCTTCATTGCTGCATTTTAAGATCAATTTCTGGGAATCAAATGTAACAAAATACTGAAATTATTTTATTCTTCATTCATTTTTGTGAGTATTCAAAACCTAGACCGAGGAACAGAAGCTAGCGCCTTTCTCGCCTCTGATTGGCTAGAAGCTCTCTCCCATGATTGGCTGTCAGTGGTGTCCAGTCCTGATCCTGGAGCGCTGGTATCCACCATGTTTTAGAAGTTTCTCTTCTTCAACACACCTGATTTCAGTTATTGATTAACCCTATAATGCCATCATATTTGATACATGAGTTTCTGAGACCTCTATTAAATCACCGTTATTAGTACTAGCCTTAAAAACCTATTGTATATGATCTGATACATGTATTCTGCCCCCTGGTGGATTATCATGCCGCTACAGGCAGCAGAAGTTTAGTGGTGGTCCTTTCCAAAATGGCGTCTCCCAGTAAATGATGCTGTTTTCAGGAAAATCATTGCTATTTTTGGAGAAGTTATGGTAAGAATAACATAAA
Organism: Callopanchax toddi; assembly: GCA_006937965.1. Lineage (NCBI taxonomy): Eukaryota > Metazoa > Chordata > Actinopteri > Cyprinodontiformes > Nothobranchiidae > Callopanchax > Callopanchax toddi. The sequence goes on along the minus strand of SSNR01000054.1, from coordinate 482,172 downwards.
AATTCTAAGTCATTTTTAAAATAAGTATGTTCTCCATTAAAGGAATGCATTTTTATTAAGTAACTCGTTCTTTTTATTACATTTAAACCGTGTTAAAATGTCTGTATCAAATTTGATACAGCGGGTATAAGATGTGCTTTCCCCCCAATTTTCTTTTGTCATTTAATACATACTGCTAAATAAAATACAAATGGATGTTATTTTGATGACTTAATTAAATGCCATATTTAAATACATTTTGAGTATTTCTCCAATAACACTTTCTCTGAAATACAAATTTTTATGCTATTTTTGTTTATTTTTAGATGTCAAAAAGACTAGAGGAAGACGAGAGAAAGAGAATGTACGTTGAAAATATCTTAGACATGATAATGGATGGTACTACATAGAGCAGTTGGAAGGAGATGATGGGATGAAAATGAAGACTCTTCAGAACATGCATGGAAGTTCCTAAGGCTGTTAAAAGTGTTATATGAAAACAAAAAGAGCAAAATCTTTAAAACATGTTCTAAAATGTCTAAAGTTTATAGACAAACTGTTTTTTTTTTTGGGGGGGGGGTCTAAAATTAACATTGTTCTTAGCAAAGATTTGCCAGACATATCCGATGTATCACATGCGATACAAAAAACATCTCATAAACAACATGATGTGTAAAAAATGTTTGTGGATTTTGTTATAAGGACTAATAAACATCCCAGTGTCCTGGTATTTTTTCGTGGGTTGGGTCTTACAGGGTTAAAGACCTTCTGCAGAACAGCTGATTCAACCATTGATTCAGGTGTGTTGGAGAAAAGAAAGAAGCGGAACATGGATTCCAGCCCTTGAGGACCGGCTCTGGACTCCACTGGTCCATTTAGTAGCGAGCTGGGTGTCCACTGTCCCTCCTGTCCACAGAACAGCTATCTGGGGAGTTTGGGGGACAAAATTCAGACTTAGGACTATTAACTTTTCTGTCTTTTCAACAGAAAAACATCAAATGAGAACTTGTAATAAGTCTTGTTGCATTTATTATTTTATCATTGTTGGACCGACTCTATATCTGTTGGCTCTCAGTTATTAAGGTTATCAATATTTATGAAATATAAACGGCCAGCTTTGTGTAGCAGCTCTTCTAGATTAATGGAAACTATTGTTTGAGGGGAGTTGGAGACAAATTAAAAAGTTTGGGACTAAACTGACAAAAACCTTTTGTTTGGATTCTAAACACAGAAATGAGTTAAAAACAGAGAATTCTCATCCTGACAAACAGTTGAACTCAACATCGTTCATAAAATCCCAAAGCTGAACAAATGTTTCTGTTCTGACAGTTTTTATTTATGAGACTGAATGTTCCCCCAGACCCGGGTCAGAGGTCACCACCAGGTCTAGATGAGGTGTAGTCTAGTAGAACGCCTGTCAGCCAATGAGAAAGCAGGATTTTCTGCAGCGTAACTCTTTGTTTTAAACTACAGTGTGTGGAAAAGCCCCAGGCTCCCAGCAGGTGGTCCTGTCAGGAACACACACACACACACACACACACACACACACACACACACACACACACACACACACACACACACCGATTGGATTTCTCTCTGTCTGTCAGTGTCAGTCTCACTAATAGGCTGCTGTCAGGGCATCCGAGCATAAAACAGACCGACAAAAGGAGGAAGTGCTGCCACGCTGGGCTTCCTGTGATTGATTCCTACCAAACATCACGTGTGTGAGCGCACACACACACACACACACAGTGAATTTTTATTACCACTGACCTGACTGACTGTTTACTGGTTGATGATGAAATCAGGTTGATTTGGTGAATTAAAGGTTTCATCATGGAGGGAGCAGGTAGGTGGGAGGAGAAACGACCTGAACGTCATCCTGGAGGTCTGTTTAGATCCAGACTGGGTCAGGTGCCTGGTCCACTGGGAGGCATGTCCTGCTGGCAGGAGGCCTCTGGGAGCTGGTGGAGGTGACCTGGACCTGGACCTGGATAAGAGGAGAAAGGCGAGGTGAGGAGAGACGTTGAAGTAAAGGATGAGGATGCAGCCTGTGGAGAGGTACCGGGAGTTTCCGGGTGTTTTAGTCCTAACATGACGAGTCGACCGTGAAGATCAGCTGACATCAGTATTTGTAGTCGACATGATTTTTTAACCTTTAACTCACACACACACACACACAAAGGAAAACACTGAATATCTAAAGTTTTCCAACACGTTCTTGATCCTTTTTACTTTTCCCACAATCCTCCAGGAGGCTGGAGGCCCTCAGAGCTTTGATTTCTCTCCTCAGAAACAAACACGTCCTCCTTCATGTTTTCAGGCTCCGAGCTGCGTTCGGCTTCAGGACGAAGAGCAGAAAACGCAGGTCAGACGTCTAATTGATCTTTTAATTAACTCGTTAACCGAGCGGCTGGGTGTAATTCCTGGAGGATGACTGTGACGCGCGAACAGAAGCTGCAGAACGTCGTCGTCCAGAAACCACAGAGAAATTCATTTGTGATGCTTTTCAGGGACAATAGAGAGAATATTAAACGGTGTCAGGAGATCAGGGACTTTTTTTCATTTTCAAAACCTTTAATTTGTAAAAGAATTTATGAGGAAGAACCTGATAAAAGTGTGAGTGTGGAGGTTAATCCACCATAAATACAGAGCCGTCCTGAGTCCTGTTTTACAGGACGAGGTCCCGTTTTTCCTGAGTTTCCCTGAACACATCACCACATTATATATACATTTAGTTCAGGTGATTAAAACAGTAAAGGTGTGTTTGGTCTGTTTCTGTTGGGTCAAACAGCTCAAAGTTCCAGGGACCTTCGATCAGTTCCCTGGACTTCCCTTTGGGGAGTTTTTGGTTAATTTTGTCACCATGGTGACTCGTCATTTTGATGTAATGTGTGTGTGTGTCCCGCGTGATGGACAGAGACGTTTGAGCGTGAGGGACGAGAATCAGACAAACAGGAAGTGATTTTAAACACGAAGCTCCTCCGTGACGCTCAGATCGGAGCTGACAAAGCTCCAGTAAAAGCTTCACCCTCTGAACCCGACTGGCATCCTGTCCCGTTGCCATGACAACCTATATTACTGCAATTTTCTCATGCAAAACCCCAGAGAGGGATGGTGGATACACACACACACACACACACACACACACAGACACACCACACACCACACACACACACACACCACACACACACACACACGCACATGCTTCCATTAACATTCTCATGCAGTTTGAATCAGAGGCGTCCGTCGTGTCGAAGCATCAGAACAGAAAGTCTGAACACGAGACACTGGTCTGGAGTCAGTGAAGACAGGACAGGGACCAGATGACTAGGAGACCAGATGACTAGGAGACCAGTCGACTAGGAGACCAGTCAACTAGGAGACCAGATGACTAGGAGACCAGTCGACTAGGAGACCAGTCAACTAGGAGACCAGATGACTAGGAGACCAGTTGACTAGAAGACCAGATGACTAGGAGACCAGTTGACTAGAAGACCAGATGACTAGGAGACCAATTGACTAAAAGACCATATGACTAGGAGACCAGTTGACTAGAAGACCAGATGACTAGGAGACCAGTTGACTAGAAGACCAGATGACTAGAAGACCAGATGACTAGGAGACCAATTGACTAAAAGACCATATGACTAGGAGACCATATGACTAGGAGACCAATTGACTAAAAGACCATATGACTAGGAGACCAGTTGACTAGAAGACCAGATGACTAGGAGACCAGATGACTAGAAGACCAGATGACTAGGAGACCAATTGACTAAAAGACCATATGACTAGGAGACCAGTTGACTAGAAGACCAGATGACTAGGAGACCAGTTGACTAGAAGACCAGATGACTAGGAGACCAGATGACTGTGTTTTTAAGGCCAGTTAGCTGCAGTGGCCATCTTGAATTGTGTTAAAGAGATACCTGGTTTATTTAGGTGTCAATCTAAGTTTACCTGTGACATCACTAGAGGTGGGTGGAGTCTCTAGAAACAGGAAGTGGTCCTCTGACCGGAGCATCATGGCTAGTCAGATCAGGAGAGACGCTGCTGCAGCAGGACGTAGAGCAGCGTAGACGTTCAGACGTTTGAACAGTAGAGGTTAGCTGACAGCTAGCATAACGTTCTAACTTTTTTGAGTTGTTTTAAACTCTGGATGGAACAAAGCACATTTTTGTGTTTGTGTGTTTTAATTTTTAGCATACTTGGTCCATTTTCCATGCACATTATTGCTATTTGATACAGGGCTGTGCCTTAAATTGAGCAGCTGAATGTGTGGACGGGCCCACAGACCAGTGTGTGTGTGCGTGAGTGTGTTTCTAAACTCATCCTTTACTGATGGATCGTTCTGTTTCTGGATGTTTTGGTTTCACAACATCTGAGACTCACAAGCGACTGGAGATGAATCGTGAAACCATCAAACCCGCTGTGCTGAAGCACCTGTTGTCCCAGGTGTGAGACTCGTGTCCCCTAATAGGACGTCTCCAGACTGCACACACAGCGTCTGATGGACGACTTCCTGTCACCTGACTGAAGCTGTTGAGTCTAATTGGTTATCACTGATTAATGAAGTCTCGGGAACACATCACAGGCTGGCTCTAGTTGTGTTAGCATTAGCTAGCTTTGTTCTGCAGCTAAAGCTAAACTGAGGTAGTACATGGGGTCAGGACGCCTCCCTGGGGAGGGGTTTCAGGCAGGAGGCCCCCAGGACACACTGGAGGGATTGTGTCTGGTCTAGGAACGTCTCGGGGTCCCAGAGGAGCTGGTGGGAGAGGACTGGGCTTCCCTGCTGCCCTCATGAACCAGACCCGAATGAGTGGAAGACAGTGGGGTGAGGGAAGGTGAGGTGTTAAATAGTCTTCATACATACGACAAATACAATTGGAAGAGCTGATGTAATTTTCTCAGACAGATTCTGAACAAAACAAGGCGCTGAGAGCTCCTCTGCTGAGGATGAATCCGCTCCAGGAGGCAGGAGACCAGTTCCAAACCCAGACAGAGAGGAGGTGGTCAGGCTGAGAAAACAGGTAAAAACAAGACGGGGTTAGTAAAATGAGTAATGGGAGGAAGCAAGAGAAGGAAACAAAAAGGAGATAAAGCAGGAGCAGGGTGAGACAACAGGAGGTGGGGGAGTGATGGAGGAGGAAGAGAGGTTGTTAATTTCAGGGTTGGTATCTCTGAGGCAGCAGAACCTCCAGGGTCAGCAGGCCTTGTGCTGGACTTTCATATAAAATAGCTTGGATGAGGGAGTCGGAGGGGGTGGGGGAGGGTGAGCTTCCGCTCCTCCACCAATGAAATCCTCTGCTGTGGCAGGAGATGTTCAACAGATCACACCAAGAGCTAAAAACCACAAAACAATGAGTGTAAAATACCTTAAAAAAATCATGTTTTATTCAAATAAACTCAAACTAAACGTCAACCTTTTACAACATTAAATCACCGAAAGAGACTCAGAGGGACAAAACTAACTAAATATTAAAGTAAATAGTTTGTTTTATTATTTTTTATTAAAGATCTCCGTTTTTATTCTAGAGGAAAAAAAGAATAAATTAATTTATTAAACTGGAGTAATGTGCTGACTCTTTGGTGTGTTGGTTAAAAGCCTTGCAGCAGCGTTCTGAACTGACTGGAGGAGAGACAGATCTTTCTTGTTCAGACATGTAAAAAGGCTGTTACCGTAATCCAGACGAGATGAAATAAAAGCATCTCTAGTTCTGCTTTAGACACTAGAGTTCTGATCTTAGAGATATTTCTCAATTGAAAAAAGCAGTTAGGGATTAATGTTCGTGAGTGTCCCTCTAATGACATGGCAGAATCTAGAATGATACCAAGGTTTCTGACGTTTGGTTTAACAGAAGCAGCCAGAAAACCACTTTATATTAAACAGGTGTAATCTTTGACGCCTCTAGATCAGCGTTGCACCATTAGAACTCAAAATACGCTGTAATTATTTCCTAACGAGCAACTCAGAGATCAGAAGAAAGCGCCGCCTTCCGGTTCTGCTGGGTTTCTCCTGATTTGGCAGCCTGACACTTCTGCTGCAGCAGGGGGCAGTGTCCAGTAGGGGGCAGTGTCCAGTAGGGGTCAGTGCCCAGTAGGGGGCAGTGTCCAGTAGGGGGCAGTGTCCAGTAGGGGGCAGTGCCCAGCAGGGGGCAGTGTCCAGTAGGGGGCAGTGTCCAGTAGGGGGCAGTGTCCAGTAGGGGGCAGTGTCCAGTAGGGGGCAGTGCCCAGTAGGGGGCAGTGTCCAGTAGGGGGCAGTGTCCAGCAGGGGGCGGTGCCCAGTAGGGGGCAGTGTCCAGTAGGGGGCCGTGCCCAGTAGGGGGCGGTGCCCAGTAGGGGGCAGTGTCCAGTAGGGGGCAGTGTCCAGTAGGGGGCAGTGTCCCGTAGGGGGCGGTGCCCAGTAGGGGGCGGTGCCCAGTAGGGGGCAGTGTCCAGTAGGGGGCGGTGCCCAGTAGGGGGCGGTGCCCAGCAGGGGGCGGTGCCCAGTAGGGGGCAGTGTCCAGTAGGGGGCAGTGTCCAGTAGGGGGCAGTGTGTCCAGTAGGGGGCGGTGTCCGGTAGGGGGCGGTGTCCAGTGGGGGGCGGTGCCCAGTAGGGGGCAGTGTCCAGTAGGGGGCGGTGCCCAGCAGGGGGCAGTGTCCAGTAGGGGGCAGTGTCCAGTAGGGGGCAGTGCCCAGTAGGGGGCAGTGTCCAGTAGGGGGCAGTGCCCAGTAGGGGGCAGTGTCCAGTAGGGGGCGGTGCCCAGTAGGGGGCAGTGTCCAGTAGGGGGCAGTGCCCAGTAGGGGGCAGTGTCCAGTAGGGGGCGGTGCCCAGTAGGGGGCAGTGTCCAGTAGGGGGCAGTGTCCAGTAGGGGGCAGTGTCCAGTAGGGGGCAGTGTCCAGTAGGGGGCAGTGCCCAGTAGGGGGCAGTGTCCAGTAGGGGGCAGTGCCCAGTAGGGGGCAGTG